>JAOBRD020420653.1:0-36055 GCA_027575215.2 Hydrozoanthus sils | reverse complement strand
TGAGGACTCGTCTTTTCCTTTCACCTATATTTCGACCATGTTTAATGGTCTTCATCAGGGTGTTATGAGACCGTTACGACTCGCGTACTACCAAGGTCTAACAGGTCTATATATATATATATATATCTGTGCCCCCCTCTTTTGGAAGTCCTGGATCCGCCACTGGATATAGACTGAACGGGTGACAATCTAAAGGCGCGTCCAAATTAGAGACTCAAACACAGATACAAGAAAAGGAAAGTTTCTTTTTTCTTGCGCACACCTTGGGTTTGCTCTTGCTTCACAAATTTCCAAGTGTGAATGTACTTGTGTTTGCGTCTCCAGTGTGAACAAGCCTTAACAGCAAAGGTGTGTTTCGTATTCATCCGACTAGTGTAGAAACTACATCTCACGGAGTAACTGAGGTAGCTAACAGCATGCGCGTACATTTATTGCAACGATGTACAATGATAGTATTCATAGTTGACTTGAAAACAGGGAAGGGAAATTACGATGTTGAAACCGTTATAACGTCGACCTGAAGACTTCATATCATAAATTAGGAGAGTTTTTGTTTACATTTTTTGCCTCATTATCATACGCGCTCTTCTTACCAATTCAGCTACAGAAACAAAGCTTCTGAATAAAGAATGTTTCTGCAAAGCAAACCTTCTCTGAAAATGAGGTGCTGAATGATATGTGATTGAAATACTGAGTAATCTTTCCATGACGTGGTTTTAAAAATTGGAAATTTTACAAAGAATGTATGCCTCATCACCGTTTTAGAAAACTCTTATAGAACCCGAAAGTTCGGTCACTCATTAATTTTGATAAGCATTCTAAAGTTTTAAAGTCAGTTGTTGTTTATCTTTGCTCTTTCTCCGACTAAAATTGTATGCTAATGAAGCAGAAATGTAAACAACAACGTCGGTGGAAACTCGCCTATACAAAAAAAGGAGTATGTTAATTAGCTCTATTGAAGTAAAGCCTTTGTTTAAAATAAAATCTAGAGCAGAGCTTTCAAATTCAAATAAAGATGATGCCAGTTCAAGCTTAACGAACATAATACCAAAGAGTTATTTACATCGACGAGATAATAACATGGAGTTCAATATCATGTTTGTTTAGAAAAAAAACATAGGTCACAAGGAAAAAAGCAACACAGACTGTGTATTTTCGAAAATAACTGTTTAGTGACGAACGCTTGATATCTTGTTCCTTGGTACCAGACTTCCTGCAAACCCAAATTTCTCAGTTCGTCCGGACTGTGTGAATGAGTCTCCTTTGCCAGCTAAAGAATCAGTTTTTTTTATAGAAGTCCTTGTCGGCTTAAATCCTCGTAAGTCTTGCGGTTGACCACGTTACCATGTGAGTCTTCATACTCCTCCTGAAAAAAGAACAAAAAATATCAGCACGAGAGCAAATAACGGCATACAAGCTTGACTCGGTTGATAGGATCTCTGACTACCAAGCGTGAAGACCTAGGTTTGATCTCCGGTCTTGTCGAGGGTTGAACATTTGTGCGGCCTTCTTTCACCACACCACCCGTGGACAGGGAAGTTATAAAGCTGTTGGTCTAGTCTCTCGTCTGCTAGTGGAGGACTTAAAAAAACCCACACTCTGGTCTCGATAAGAGAACAGTTACAACCCGTAGCTGTGGTCTGTTCTTTAATATACACGTACAGAATTAAAGATTCCCCAGTTAGCTACCTTGAACTAATTACATTAGCACGTACATTGATTTTTTTTGTTTTTTACTTTTTTTAAAATTTAACACAGAAACTAAGAGATCAATTCTCACTCTCGTTTCAAAAACCTGATGACAATTCATAAAAAAATGTTTCATTGAATTTCTTAAAACATTTATAGCCGTAATATTCTGTAATTCTATCATTTATAGCGAACTATCGTTTAATATTTTGAAAACTCAAACTCAATTCAGCCAAATGTGCCACATTCATGCCGTCAGTCAAGCCTTGACATTTTCATGCTGAATTCAAAATCACCCTTAATAAATTCAAGAGATATGGCGAACATGAAAGTGAAATAACTGCGCGGTTTTCAAGAGGAAGCAGCAAAATTCCAGGGGCTTTACCGGAAGTCCAGGAATAGGGCGTGGCGGGGCCCTCAAGCACGTGCGACTGAACACAATTTGTTCGTCTTCCCGTTTAACAAAAAGGAAATCGTTAATTTGGTTCCTTAATGCTTCTGTTTTGCTTAACGTTAAATCTTCCTCTTGGTCTGTCTGAAGGCCAGTGCAGTAGTTTCACGTCCCGCAAGGATAAATTTATCCAGTCAAAGGTGCCCCAAAATGTTCTGTACTACCAAACGTCATTACTATCGCGATGAATTATTCTAAAATCCGTTGGTTATCACCGTATTTACTCTAATTAGCACCATCTTTCAAATAAGCACCCCTAAAAAGATAAGAAAATAAATAAGTGCCCCCCAAAATATACAAAAGTCGAAAAGTTCGAATAATATCTGACAGTGCTTGTTTCGCTTCCCGTAAAGAGAAATTTATCAAGGCAAAGATGCCCAGAAAGTTCTGTATTACCAAACGTCATAACTATCGCGTATTTTTTTTCTGATTAATTATTCTAATTAGCGCCATCTTTTAAACAAGCATCTCCCCAAAAAGACGAAAAAATAAATAAGCGCCTCCCCCCCCTTGCCCAAGTGAGTTTTTATATTATCAACATATAGGCAAGTTTGCTTACGTTCTGCTTCATTAGCATATAACTTAAGTCGGACAAAGAACAAAGATAAACAACAACTGACTTTTAAACTTGAGAATGTTTGTCAAATGAAATTTCGGTTCTATAAGACAGTCTAGTTTCAAAGAAGAAATTACAACTCAAAAATGCAAAACAGCTTGAGGCAAGAACGATGAGCCACACACTCTTAAAATTTCCAGTTTTTGAAACCATAGTAAGGAAAAATTACTCAGCATATCAATCTCATATACTCGTACGACTCACGTCCTTACGAGTACTCTAATATATCATTAACAATCTCCGACAATCTCTAACATTTTCTGCTTTACAATCCCAGTCAATCTGTCTTACAATCGTTTTCTACTACTATATATATTGAATCATATATGAACAAAATCCTAAAGTTATATGTAATTCCCCTTACGTCAAAAGTTCAAATCACGTATTTAACGCCCATCCCGTACAAGAACAGTTCTAGACTTATCAATTAATTCGTTTACACTCCTGTGCGTCACGGCACTCCTTTCTTGTCTGATTAAAATATTGTCACGCGGTCACGTAACTTCTCGTGTTCCCGAAATAACTGTTTGAATCACTTCCTGAGATTACAGCTTTCTAATGTCCTAGTAAGTCTTTAACTAAACAGTTCTTCAACTAAATATTTCGATTATAGTGCATGTCTAATGTTTATGTAACACCTAAACTAAGTAACTAAATGTTATTACTGAAGACGAACTATTTCCGACAGATTTGTAGAATCATTTCATTATTCTGAAGCTTTGTTTATGTAGCTTAATTTGAAAGAAAAGAGGGTAAGTTAACGGGGAAAAAATGTAAACAAAAATTCGAATAATTCTGATAGTGCTTATTTTAAAAAAAACTAAAAAAACAAAGTTGCGTCCGACGAAAGGACCCACGTGATCTCACCTCCTGATCTGGGACCCAGCGTTCTTTGGCTTTGTGAGCTTTCAGTTTCTGCCACACTGTTCAGTAAGACAAGAAAAAAAACAAGACACGGAACAACAGAACACAAGAAAAACAAGAAAGTCATTCAAACCAAGTGATATTTCAAGTTGATATTTTCACTTTCAAAATCTACTTCATATTTTCACAAAACTTATTTTTGTACATTGTTTAAATTAGCATCTTGTTTCACAGACTTGCTTTTAACCCTTTGAATACCAGTTTTGTTAAATTCTCCTAACTATAGCCCCTACTTTTCATTGAAGCACTTTGGGAGAATTTCACTTTTGATATTTGGTGGTCCGCTTTTTTTATCAACTCCCCCCCCCCCCATCACTCCTCCTTGACTGTTACCAGTCTTTCTACTAGTTCGTTTACTACAGCACATTCAGTAGTTTTAAAACGGTACATGCTACAGCATCTTCAATCAGCGTGACATTAGCAAAGTGTGCTGTGTTTGGAATCCCCAGACACCTCATCCCGTGAGCGTGGCGCCACTCCTGAATAAAAAGGAATATACGTGAGTGGCATATCAAAAGTAGACACGATGTTTTAATATTACATAAATTTGTACAAAACGTTATCTTTTCCTGGCTTCTCAAAACAAGCAGGCTGGCAGCCAAACAAGCCGCCTTCCTTAGTAATTTAAACACTTCTAAAAATTGCAAAATCACAACTAGTACCCATCAGCTTATATCTTAAACAAACAACCATCCATTTTCTCTGAGTTTCAGATTATCACCATTTATCACATTTTTTGAGTTTTTTTAATACTGAGGAAAAAAGAAGTGAAGTCCCCTACACTAAGGCTTTTTACTGAATTTACACTCACCGCAAAATGTCTCTGAAAAGCTTTTGGTCCCCTAATATTGGAAAAATAATAACATTAATTCTTGTTAACTAAAAGTCTACGTTCTATTTATAATCACAACAAAAAAAAGTAGTAGTTGTGGTAATGGTAGAAGTGATATTAGTCAAAAACTATTCCGAGACGAGGAGGTGACAAGTGACGGATATATAATGAGATGCAAAGCATACTTAAAACATAGCCGGGGCCCGTTCGTTTGGGCCTATTCCAATTATTCTGGATTAAGAAAAAAATTGAAATTTCTTCCACATTGTCAGGGCGATGAAATATCTATTTCAAATTTAAGACTCAAAAGAGTTTTGTCACTGACAAATGTTTTATTCGTAACTTCTCTAGAAAAACAGCCACACGAATCGGCCAAACTTTTCATTCTATGTATTCCTATTCTGAAACAGGCCCAAACTAAAACACCAACAAATAGGCTATGCTGTGACCCTCAGTAGGAGGTTCTCTGTAAGAAACCTTACAAATCACACTGCCAATAACAGTAACAACAACAACTGTATATCAATTGTAACATTAACAACAACAATTATAAAATGACATATAACTTTGCCCTACGTACCTTAAGGCACAAAAAATAATAATTAATAAGGAGAGAAGGAATAACGTCTTATTCTGGAATTTGGCACGTTGCATTAAACTTTTTTATCAATACTTACGAAGCTAATTAAGTTTGAAGTTAACAGCCTGCCTTTTGCTATTTAAACAACTTGTGGAAAAAGTTCTGAACCACAGTACCTGTAAGTGTAGTTGCCACATATCTCACAGCTGTAGCTGATGTTTAGTCCATGTAGCTTGTATAACCAATAAGGAATTGGCTGTGGAAGAGAAGACATACAGTTTATTCACGATATGGTCAATGTCTATAACCACATTTGCAGCCTTTCAACCTAAAATTTATAAATGAACTTTGAATTGCCATTAAATTTGCTGTCAAATGTTCTGAATAGATACTGACAAAACATTAAATTTGTAAAATCCCTTCAATTAGCTGTAAGCTCAAAACATTAACTAAACTTAACCACTTATTATCAATTGCTAATGTTTATACAACCTCCAAATAATATAAACTTAATGTATAACCCCTCAGAAAACAAGTTAGTTTTGACTTCATCTCGGGGAAACAACTGGACTCTTGGGAAAACAAAACTAACTTGTTTTCTGAGGGACTTTACATTAAATGCTTAATGTTATACATTTAGACTTTCCCTCAAACAATCATAATTATACTGTCAGCAAATGGTGATGTATTATCTATCTACCGTGAGATAAATCATCAGCCCATCTTTGGCTAAAATTCACCCAATGGTCAGGGTTTTCATTAGCATTTGGAAGTACCAGATGTATTGGTTCATCAGGCGGACAACACAAACTTCTAGGGGGGTTCGGGGGCATGCTCCTCTGGGAAACTTTTAAGACTCGACTTTCTAAAATGCAGTATTCTGCATTTCCTGGTCTGGCATTGGTTAATCAGGAAGCTAAAAAGTGCATTTAGCAATCAAAATGAGAATGTATCAGTTTGCAGTTGTTCGTTTTTTAACCAAAAGGACTCCAAATGTGGGTGTACTTTTAAACCCCATTTCTCTAGAGAGCTGCTATCTAGAGATTGTTCATTCATCAGATCCAAAGGCTGAGTTACTTTCGCTATTGAAGTCCCATTCATTACTAACAATTAATAATCGACGATTTCCACCCTTAAAAAATTATCATTTCATGTGCAAACTATATAGCTACCGGACGTTATATGTCAAACAACTGGACATTGCGTTCGACCTGAAACAAAACCCCTAAAAGGTTATGGATTTGCAGCAGATTTTTGAAAAATGCAAATTTGCCAGAATCTCTAGTAAAGTCATCAGTTGAAAACATTAATTAAAATGTTAATATCTCGAGAACCATAAAAGATTTTGGCAAAAATTTTTCGCCTCTATTCCTCATTTAGCAAGTCTATCCACTCAAGTAATAAAATTTTTTCAGTTCATTTGCACTTAAAAAAAATGCAAAATATAACTTAACTTATAAACTACACCTTTCCATCCCAACCAAGTGGAAGATTTTTCGGATTATACAGCACTGTTTCTTCATCGTCAGATTCTGATTCATTGGCTTCTTCATTCTCTTCTTCTTCCTGTCAATTGAAATAACTTTGTTAAGTTTCAGCTTAACTTCTATAAGCAACAACACCCTTTCACTACTGACAACTCTTATAATAAACATGGTTGCCATTGTTAAATAACTGCGAAATTATGGGACCTTCCAGAACTTTTCTGGGCCTTTTCAAGCAAATTCAAGGGCCTTTGGATCAGACAAAACTCATTTTTTTCAAACATCAGTCTAACAATACACATACCACATTAACAATTTTAAATCTTTAAATATTATACTGTATATATCAGTCACAAAGTGAGCTTCTGGAGAAAAATTTAGCCTTCATTTTTGTTTTTTCGAATTTTAACTTTTGCAACAATTAAGAGTGAAATACCTTGCTAATTTCAAGATAATGTTCAAGAACTAGGAACAAATTTCAAGGACTTTCCAGAGCCTGGAATATTGTTTTACCTGTTCTAGGATTTTGAAGGACCATGGCAGCCCTGAGTAAAAAACCTTCCTCAAATTTAACCACAGGCTTGTGATCTTTAACCAATTAAGCCCTGATCAAGTTATCAATATTAATTTTTTAACCTCTCATGCAAAGAAAGATAATTTGTGATGAGAAATGGGCAATAATAAAACAACAAAAAACACTGTTGATGAAAAGAAAATATCCTAATCTACTTTATGAGAAGTATGGGGTTAAGTTGGAAGAATTTAGCTAAACATGTCAATTGCTGTATTCATGACTGAAGGATTAAAGCTTGCATAAATGGGCTACAAAAACAAACAACATAAAGTCCTGAGTATTTTAATTTTACCTCCAATTCATCAGAAGTACGCGCTTGCTTCCTTTCAACATTCTCTCGAGTTGCTTGTCTTTGTTCCTGGATTTAAAAGTTAAAATCAAAATTAATGAAGTCTTAGCTACATTTTATTTTCCATCATTGTACAGCAACAAAAAGCATTATTTTATAAAACTGCATTACAGTCTACACAACTGGTAGAGAAACACACTAATGTCTTCTAACATCTCTCTCTTACAGTTTCTTGAAAAGACCATATAAGAGTTTTACAGTTCAGGAGAGGCAGCTTCTAACTTTTGTAGATGTTCTTCTTCAAGCTGAGAAAATTTGCGATATTATCTGTTTTCAGTCTTTCATCTGTAATCTAAACAGGGTTCATAGCAGTCTAGCTGTTTTGCATATTAAGAAAGGCTCTGATTTACAAATCAAAGGTGAATACACTCTTGAGAACATTTCTCAGCTTCATAACCTTGTGATGAAAACTACCTCTACAATTTTATCGTCACTGCTAAAAATGTTAATCATCAGATGAACTTACCCCAATAACTTCTGAAAGATGGTACAACTGTGCTTCAAGGGCTGCAATCTCTTTTTGCTTCTCAACATTCTCCCTGCAAACATGGAATTGTTACATGTATCATGTTAGAAAAGTGTAAAATAAGTTATCCAGTAACTAAATGACTATGTCATTGACTAAAGGACTCTTTGTTATCCTTTCAGTCCAAGACTACACAGAATGCATTGATCAACTGAAAGTAACTTATAAATCTTGAACACAGAAATCTCCCCTTTGAAATATTTTGCCAGTCACCAACACAAAATTTCACAGTTTAAAAAATGGAGGTAAAATTTATGTAAACAAGATGGCTATGTGGTTAAAATTGGCTGCATCTCATAAATTTACAGTACTTCTAAAACTGCTTTTAGTTATGAATTTTTTTCAAAATTTTTACTAAGGCAAGTGCCACCAAGGTGGCTATGAGCCTTGTTGAAACATTTAGTATTATAAATAATACTGTTTTTACTTCAGTCTCTGACCTTCCTTTTCCTGCCTTTGATTTGGCAAACAGGGTATGATCCAATTTATCCAAAGGCACTCCTACAATCAAGCATAATTTTATTAGTAAATTAATATATATTTCGTTCTACGAATAAAGAGGTTTGTTCACTTTGTTTGGTCATTTTGGAAGCTGAAGCTTACAACATTGTTAACTTATCGTAAGTCAAAAGGGCAGATTTTTCTCCAGTTAAACTAGCCTGAGAAAAAATACCTCTATTTTAAAGTTTAATGCTCAATACATTTTGCCCAAGTCCATATAAAGCTTCCTTTTTAGTTTTAAGATGAAAAATAGAACCCTTTAAATTAGTTGTTAATAGTAATTTTCAAAAAATAAAACAGTTTTTTGCTGTTTCTATTACATTTTTTAGGCTTGAATCGTGCAGTGCTGATGTAGCAAGAGGTATATGACGTAGCATGGGGCATGAGAAAAAGATTTTATCATCTCAAAATAATAATATGGATTCTAGCTATAATATTCATATTGTTGTAACTTTAATAAATGAAACATTCCCTTTTTTATCTTTCAAAAAAAATCCACAAAACTCAATGCTGCTATGTCATAGATTACTATCCCCAGCCTGCTAAGTCAAAATTTACATTCCAATCCCTTTTATTGTCATGGTTCCTGCACTTTGACAATGAGAATGAAAGAAACAGGGCCCGGTTCCTCAAAACCCTGATTAACTTAACCCAGGTTAAACTCTTAACAAAAGTCATGGTAATAAACCTTTGGTTAGCACTAATCGGGTTTTAAGGAACTGAACCCTTGTCTGTAACTTCCAGTATTGATCCAACACTTGGTTAACAATAATAACTTATTATGAGTATTGACCAATGGTGTAATATTTTATTATTAAATATCTTTTAGAAAAAGAGGAACTTACCTTTTGTACTGAACAGTCTTTGGGCTCTCTGCTCAAGAGTCCTTTTTGAAACAAAACATCATAACAATGATGTTAATTTTCATAATTTTAAACAGTGAAATTAATTAACCCCAGTATTTATTAATAGTGCTCAATGAATCACAAAATAATCACAAATACAATTAATATTTTTTAGCATTCAAAAAATGCTACAAATCAGTAGCTGAAAGTTCGTAGGTAGTAGCAGGTCGATAGGCCTGGCCTGACCTAATGTACATATTCTCAGCTTATTTTCAACAAATAGTGTTGAAATGAGCTAACACAACATCCTTACCCCCCACATTTCAGACCAAGAGCTTGCAAGGCTTGCTTAAGACGATCAAGTCCAAGGGAAGCTAACTCCTATAAAACAGACACAATATCATCATTTGTACATCAACCAGTCAATAAAAAAGGAAAGAGATCTTCCACCACAATTTTTATTTATTATCATCACTATGACAACAATGATCAACTACCACTAAAGGTACTTATATATAAAATGGTGTACATGCAAAAAACATTGTCAAGACTTTTAAGTAGTATTTGAAATTAAACATCAAGGAGTTACTAGTGAGGTTAAGAGCCATTCAAAAATCTTCTAATGCATTCAAGAACTGGGACTGATCATTATCAAATGGTAGTCTGTTCAGGTCTAGTAGCCCAAAGGCAATTCTCAGACTGGTCCACTGGTCAACCCATGAGGCCACAAACCATCTAGCATCTGAGAGATGCACAGGAAACTTTTTACAGGTAAGAAAATTATGCTGCAAACCCTTTGTGGCTTGCTGTGCTGATTTTGTTATTTTACCTTTTTTTTCAAAGTTAAACAACTGTAATCATCATTGCACTCACCTCTGATGACGAAAAAGCCGACAGGTCGAGATGAGCACCCGAATGAGCCAAGGCACTACTTGTGTCTTTCTGCAAAAACAAAAAATTCTTCCTTTCAGTATCTCCATATAACAATGAAAATAAATCTTGGTTACAAAATTAGAACTAATGAATCTAGCATTTTTTTTGATGGAAAACTTTTCATGATCTACAGAACCTTTACAGAATGATATATACTAACAATATTAAAGCTTTGAGAACTGACAAGTCAAAATGGCAATTATAAAGTTTTAACACATAAACTGAATGTTTTTTAGACAGAGACATTCCATTGCCTGAGTTGGTTTTGGAAAAAAATTAAAATACTCTGATGATTTTAAAATCCTTAACTTTTTCTGCCCCATGCCATTACCTATACTGTCTCACAGTAAATCAACTTTACCATGTATAAAACTTTCTTTCTTACCGGCCACCCTGGAAACTTTCCTTCAGCCCACTGCAACTCAAACTCTACCATCAATTGTTCTATCTCCTGTAAAAATAAAGCAGGCATATATACAAAACAGACATCGTTGCTTGTCAGGCAATAGTAAGTATTATAATAATTTTAAAATTGATATTAGTAACAATAATTTATGATAATGTGTCATAATTTTCCTGTTTCGAAATTATAGTCGAAATCAAGGTAAAACTCCAAGAAAATTTTAATAAAATAGTTTCCAAACATTTTCAAACATATATGTTCATCTTAGTATTTAGTAGTTACTCCCTGAAGATGAACATAATTGCCTGAAAATGTTCGGAAACTATTTAAATTAAAATTTTAATGAATTTTTACCTTGATTTTAATAATAATAATAATAATAATAATAATAATAAGTATTTAGCTATTAACAACTAATTTGGGACACTATATATAAATAATAAGATTAAAAATGAAAATCTATATCTACATAAATATATATGATCTGACTTGTACAAAATACTAAAAATATTTATTGCTTTCACTCACTGTTTATGCCTAAACTCAACTTAGGAAAGAACATTTGAGTGAATAGCAGTTTGAACATAAAGATTGTTTAACAGAAATCACAAAAACACCTGAAAATGCCAATGAAGTATATTTTTCAAAATTAGGCATTAAAAACTAAATAAAATCGAAACACTGACAGAAGTTCTTTTTGTGCTAAACCATTTTCCAAGGCCCAAAAACCCAAAAATACAATCAATGGCAAACTACTGGGATAAGGTCATATGAAGTAAAAACAAGAAAAACAAACTTGCATTACCTTTTCTAAATCATAAAGTGGCTGGACCCTCTGACAGTAATCACAGATGTAGTCCAATAAAGATTCTAGGTATCTAGGAGTTCAAAAACAGTTACAGCTTTAAAAACCCTCAAAATGCAAACTTAAGTTTTTCTACTAAAAATTTCCCTCTTAACAACTAGTAATTGTCAATAGCAAACAAGGAAAGTAAAGTCAGTCATTTATTTAATAGTTAATATACTATATTATATCAAGACAAGTTAGTTTCCAGCCAAATTCAGATTATTCATCTTATAATTTTATGCATTTTAATGGAGACAAAATCATTATTATTATTATTATTATTATTATTATTGCTATTATTATTATTATCATATCATCATCATCATCATCATTATAAATCAATGCATATTTACTTTATTTTGTAATTTGATTGGATTTCATTATACTGTAAAAGCTAATTCAAATCGATTGGATTATAATTAAATTATGTCTTATTGTAATGTGCACACAAGAATCTTTCAATAGAGCATGCATAACAAGTAACTATAATAAACTAATAACAATAAGAAATAATAATAAAACTATTATTACATTATTATTATTTTTATTATTGTTATTATCATTAATTATTACTATATACATTATTATTAACATTAAGAAGTCTAGTTTGCAATTACTATTTAAATACAATCCTATAGTACCAGATTAAACACAAGTTTAGAAATTGATATTTTCTGTCAGGACTACTCTGCCCCTTCAACCCAGACAACATAAATAAAACAGCTGCTGGCTACCAGCAATGGCCAGCAAATTTGCAATTCTTCTGGTGAATTTTATTTTCAATTGCAATTCAAGATTAAGTGATTCTATAAATGAGAAATCAGTAAATGGATAATTGCTTGTAATATTAGATCTTATAACATGGAGGGCAAAATTACTTCGAGCTGATTGGATAACAGCAGGGGCATTTTGTCTTAATTCAGGGCAAAATTACTTAGCACTGATTGGTCGCTGGTACACTTCCGAAAATTTCCAAAAATTTTTCGAAAATTTCAAAATATCTCAAAAACGCCTTAGAACTATTTTCCAAAGATTTTCAAAAATTTCCGAACATCTCCAAAGATTTCCCAATTTTTTTTTTAAATCATAAAAATGCCTTAAAAACAATTTCGAACCTCTTCCAAACAATTCCGAATGTTTTCAGAAGTTGCAAAGACTTTGTTTCAATTGCGAGAAATGAGTTAAGTTATGCAACGCTTTCTCATGAGTTCCCATGGAGAATGAAGAATTTTACCCTCAATGTTGTAAACATGTAATCGCCTGGTTCCTCGTAAAATTTAGGATTAATATCACTTGTGTTTTCAATTTTTTTCAAATTGCCCTCGTTGCGAAGACTCAGGCACTTGAAAACACTTGTGAAATTAATCCTTAATTTTACTCGGCCCCATGCAATTACCTATACTAATAAACCTGATTTCATCACCCACAAATGAGTGCAATTGAAAGATGAGAAGCATTAGTTTATATTTTCTTGCTACTATGTATGTGCAACCTGTTCATGCCAAAAACAGCTAGCTATAATTATGGTCTACATTGAACAGCCTACAAAATAAATGAGCATATTTTATGACTGATTGTAAATGTAAATTTGAACCCTGAACAGTCTCAATCAACTTGCTTGTCTTTTATCTTTGTTGATAATAATGAAGGGTCTAGTACTAAAAGACATAAGTAACTCTTGATGAAGCTGTTGACTCTCGCTACATTATCCCTCTTATCTTCTCATAACCTTTGGGAGAATTCAGCATTTCATACAAAGTCACTTACGATATTTTTACACTAGGTCCTTTAATTGAAACATTAAAATTTGTTTCACTTAGTTCTTACCTTTTATACTCAAGGTTCTTATTTTCTTTTGGAATATCAAACAACCGGTCAAAGTTTTCAAGATAGCTTAGGTAGTCCACCCGCTACAAATTAAAATAAAGAGTTACTGTGAGAAAGTTTTCATACTACAGGGTTAGAACTAAAAGTTTATTACTTATACACGAAAATCATAGATCTCTGTTTTTGGCTTGGGCTTCTGACTTGTGCTGAGCTAAATCTAACATAAGGGTTTCAGTTAACTTTTAGGGGTATGGTTAAAACATTTAATTTTAGAGACCACTAAAAAAATTGTTGTTATGGAAAGCTGTGGCTAGTTTTTACTCTGACAGTACACAAAATCTTTAACAATTGTGTGACATGGCAATAAGTAAAGAATTTAGATACATGGAGGATATTACATGGCCATGTGAAGATACGAATTTTATCTTCCAGTGTTGAAAAAATGGCTCACAAGTGAGCACAGCTCAAGTAATTTTTGTTTTATCACATACTTAGTGAGATTCTCTCAATTATCAACGAAGTAGATTGACAAGTTGTTTCAATGGCAGGAAAAGTTTTATATCAATCACACGTAATGATATGGAAATCATGCATTCTGATTGGCTGTTTTTAATATCACCAAGTGTGATTGATATGGGTGACTGATACGCTCTATATTTCACCAATCTACTATGTAATTAAGTTTGCAAATTGCATTCATTTTGACATTTAGCTAGATATGTACAATTTATCTGACTTAAACCCTAAAATTGCTCTGTTAGTTAATCAAAAGTTAAGAGAGTGCCAGCAAAATTCACATTTTGCCACCCCTTATTTCAAACCTGCATAGTAACACAGAGGACAACTGAAGGGTTCATTCTATAATACATGCAGTACATAATATGGAAAAGTGTGGAGAAAATACACTTTGATTCAAATTTTTCTCCACACTTTTCCATACATCATAACCCTTTGGGCTTTCAACACACTTGTTTAAAATTTGCAACTGTGCAAAAAATATTGGTATTGTATTTCAGAAATTAAACTGAAGGGTAGATGAAGAACCTAGATATCTATGCAATCATCTTTAGAAATGAGACAATAAAAGGAAGGCACGAAGACTGACTTCATAAAAACACTAACTGGATAAGACAATGTTTTTCTGCCATCTCAACAACATCATCGGGAGGTCAAATTGGAGGTTTAATCTGAGTTCAATTCAGTTTGATATGATGGTGTTGTTCAGATGGCAATAAAACAATGTCTTATCCAGTTAGCGTTTTTTTTTAAGTTGTTTACTGAAAGCTATGTTCATCAAGCTGACTTAAAATCCAAAAATGCTACTGTTACAGTACCTCAATGCCCTTCAAGTTGAGGAACTTGTCATACAACTCATGAAGATCCAGATACTTTCCATATCCCTCCTCATCACTAAACTCAACTAGATCTAAAACATAAAAAACACTTATTTAAAGCTTGCACAGTAAATAGTGTTTGTTGCAGGGATAGAGCTTTTAAATATATAACTTATACCTAGCAAAAAAAACTGTGCATGTTAAATGCAGAAAAAAATTTCTGCCTTTACAAAAGAACTGGACTATTAGCCATATGCTGGCATTCAAACAAGTTTCTAGTTGCTAATTCCAAACCTCCCTGCCTAATAACCTTCAGTCTGATGATTGCCACCGAACATTAAACTAGAGTAACCGTTTAATGTTTTTTAACATTTGAACAGACTGAAAAATTTTATTACCTCAGTAGATAGACCTTGCTAAATGAGGAATAGCAGTGAAAAATGTTGTCAAAGTCTTTAATGGTTTTCGAGATACTAACATTTAATGTTTTCAACTATTGACATCATTAATAGTTCAGGCAAATTTGCATTTCTTTAAAATTTGCTGCCAATCCATAACCTTTGGATGAATTTAACCTGAACTTGGGCTGATGATGCATCTTGAGGTAGATGTATCATCCATTCAAATTTGGCTCAAACTCATAAAAATTATGCTCTTACTCTGGTGTTCTTCCGATGGGTTATCTCTGGCTTCTTTCATCTGTAAGAACTCCATCTGCATCGGCTCAGCAACCTGATTATAAAAACATGGACTGAAAGGATTAGTTAATTTGATTAAAGCAGGAAAAAGGCTTGTAAACAATCCATGTTCTAGCCAGCTAAAAGAAGCCCTGGAAAGGGTGACCTGTCTTAGAACACAACAACAGTTACTGCTTCTGGTATGTGCTCTCTGATTGGGTGTGCAGTACATAGCAAAAGTATGACAACAAGCAGTGAAACCGCTGACTGATTCTTTTGGCTGAGAGTTACATTATTCGAGTGAGCTTGGAAAAAATTAATATTGAGTTGAAACATCAAATTTTCTGCATTTTGACTGCAATTTTTTGTATAATTTCAATAAGTCTGAGGCTCTGAAAATGACAGGGCAGACTTCTCAGTATGAAATTCAACCTGTTTGTTAGCTATGCAGTGCTGACGAGACCCTACAGGCTGAAACAGCTGTCCAAGGCTGCTAACACTCAGGCTTAAACTATTTTTAGGGTCAGTATGTACAGGCTTTAGTTCCTTCTGACCCGAGAGGCCTTAGTGCCATTTTACTGGCCGTCTCCATAATCATCATTAGCATGTTTCTCACCAAGATTAATTCATCATCAAACCAATTTACCTCATTGGGATATTTTCTGTGGTATTCTTTAAGACTTCTTAGCCTGCTGTAAAACTCAGCAAACTCATTCGGACCAGACAAGGCTGCTACCTCTTCTTTTCTCAACCTGAACAACAAACCATGGTCTAACTTGAAACATGATCTCTTCATTTTACTGCAAATTACACTTTGTAGAAAACATATATAAATATATAATAATTTATGTTGTTACTGTGAAGCAAGACAGTATATTCTGTTATTGTCACAAAATCTTATCTGTAACATAATTTATGACATCACAATAGTATGATTACTGTAATTAAAATTGAAGATCTGACTTTCTGACAAAATAGTAAAGAAGAGAACTTTCATGAACTTCGTCTTTTGTCTTTAACCATAATATTGGTGCTGTGACCACAATAAATAAATTCCACGAAGAAAATAATAACAAAGCTGAAATTAACCATTTGTAGCACCTCCTAAGGCCATTGTCTTGGAGACATCAAAAAAGCAGAGTAACTTTTGGGCGAAAGCAAACAAACAGACAAATCAAAACTTATTGTGCTCACTGAAGACTGACATATGCAAGCAGGACTATCTGCCTTGGATGATTAGAACAAGAAACAAAAGATGTGCTTTCCTTCCAAAACAAGTGTAAAACTTTCTCCTGTCTGGTGTCATGCTTTCATTTTAATTGAGGATTTGTAGTAGAACTATTCCTTATAGTATTCAGATCAGCTTTCAGTTACTTTCAACCCTTATTACCCCTACCAAAACTTCTGGCCATCCCACAATATAATATATAATCATTTAATTAATTATAAACTAAACAGTTTATGTTCTGATAATCAAAAATGTGTAAAGTACACATCCGATGGTTAACCCTTTCACTACTAGAGCGGCCAAAAGCGGCCAACCGGAAATGTGACATATTTCCTAGAGCGGCCAAAAGCGGCCATATTTTTCACCTTCGTTCTTTTCAGCCTCCCTTCCCTAGGAGATTCCAAACTTATCAAAACACGTTGTCTAATGTTTTGAAAGATATCCACCAATCAAATGCCACCAACTGCGCATATATTTTCTATATATGGGAGGATAGCGAAGTGTTTGAAGTTGACCTTCGCGTCACTCGTGTAAGCCATCATGGCAGATGATTTTCGAGAAACTTTGGGTGTTAGTTTAGAAGATTTCAGAGCGACTTTTGAAGAAAATTCAGATGATGGTTCAGATATTGATTTCGATGGTTTGTCTTTACCAGACGAGGAAGATAGTGATTTCATAGAAAACACAGACGAAGAACAAGAAAGCAGCGAGGAAAGTGACGGCGAGGAAGCTGTTTGGTCTCAAACACTTGAAGATTTTCCTTGTGAAGAGTTTACTGGGACACAAAAAATCAAAAGAAATATCCCTCAAGATGCCAAGGCAGAATATTTTCTAGGTCTGTTTCTAACAGAAGAACTTGTGGCTAAAATAGTAGCTGAAACAAACAAGTATGCACACGAAAAACTCTCTGAGAAACCTGAACAGCTTGCAAAGTGGAGAGACACAACAGCGGCAGAATTGAGAGCCTTCTTTGGTCTCTCAATTATAATGGGTATTAACAACCTACCTGAACTTGCCTTATATTGGTCAAAAGATCATTTTATTGGGAATACAATCAGTGATGACAAAAAACCGTTACGAAGAACTTTCTCAGTTTCTGCATTTTAGCGACTCGACTACAGAGTCAATGCGTGGACAACAAAATTAATATGCACATGAAAATAATTTGATGCTTACAAATGGATTTACAAAACAGTTGAGTTGGCAAAAAGTATTTTCATTAAGATGTAATCAAAACCCATCACATATACAGCACATATATCTTACCCATCATTGTCTTCATACAGATTGACCATAGTTTCAGCTGCAATGACTGATCTCTATAAAAACAAAAATCCAGTTATTATTAAATAAATATATTATTATTAATATTATTAATAATTAATATCAGCATTATTATTATTATTATCATTATTGTTATTGCTGTTATTATTATTATCATCATCACCTTTATTATCACTAGTCATAAGAAAATGGAATTCTCAACTTACATCCATCATTATTCTAACACGATGGTCACTGTTGATTTGCTCCTTCCCCTGTTGGTGTAAAAAAAAAGTTATGCTTGTCAAAACTAATGAGTGACCAAACTTTCGGTTCTCTAAATGTAGTTTTAAAGAAGAAATACCACTCAAAAAAATGCAAAACAGCTTGAGGCTGAATGATAATGAGCCATACATTATTTGTAAAATTTCCAATTTCTAAAACCATATCTCACAAAGATTACTCAGCATACCAATCTCATATTTTCAGAAAAAGTTTTGTTTTGCAGAAACATTTTATTATTCAGAAGCTTTACTTCTGATGCTGAATTAGAAAGAAGAGTGCGTATGCTAATGAGGCAAAAAATGTAAACAAAAACTTGCCTATTGTTTACTAACATTGATACTTGTACAAAACTGCATGTACTTTTTGTTCCAGCAGTGCACTTAACACCTGCAGCAGTATCCAGCATACTTAATCAATGAATTTGATGATCAGAAACCAGTTTAGTAAATCAGTTGAGTAAATCAATAACAATCGATGAAAATCTGTTTTTTGCCATCGAATGGTATCAGTCAATTGATGATCAATCGAATATCACATAGAACTGTATCATCAATTGGTATCAACTACTATGGTTTTCCAGGCTTGGAATAGATAAGCTCCTTTTCGTAAGTCTCAGCTGGGTTATTCGATGCCAATCAATGAATATCACAAAATCTCCAGTCATTGATTGACCACTGACTAGTCGATATCAATCGATTAAATGGCCTCAACTGCCATCGATAGGTCATCAAATTTCATCGATCATTGGTTAAGTACACCTGGAGCAGTAACAGGAAGTCCTTTCTGAAGCCTGCTTGGCCCATCAGGCCAGTGCTTACACGTGTATATATTAATTCATTCCTTCCATGGTTTCCATTATACTAAGCAGAAGAAAGTCTTAAAAACCCCCTGGGCAAGACATTGACCCATCACAGGTTACCCCCAGCTCATTATAATTATACAGCTGAGTCAAATGGAACAAGTCAAGAAAAATGTTTATGTGCTTGTGTTAGCTAAGAATCAGTCTAATAACTTCCCGGTCCTTATCGGAAGTTACTGGACCGGTTTTCAACCAATCAGCATGCAGAATTTGGTTTTTGGCCCTAGAAATTCGACTTACCATGTACTAAGCCTTAGTATCAAAGGAAGTCGCTTTTACTCCGTGTTCGAGTCTAGCTGTGTACTCAATGAATGCATAGCTAGACTCGATTACCCTATAACATTTCAAGATCAGAGACAAAAACAACATACAAATTTGAATTCCGAAACTAACGCAAACTTAACCGTTTACTGAATTAAATCAAAACTTTAAGTTAGGAAGTGCCCTTGATAAAGTGTTTTGGACAGATTTTATTACGAAGAGTTGCTACTAAGAGAAATTTAACTTACGCACCGACGCATTTTTATGCAGCATTTCCAACACCATTTCATTTTCGATCCGCTCCCGCTCCTCATGTAGCCTTCTCTGTTGTTCTATTACTGTCTCCATCGGAAAAGTTTGGAATCAATTCAATTCATTCCCGTCTTATTGGCTTAAAATAATAAAGTTTACGTCTCTAAGACGATGCACATGCAGTTTTTCAAAATGGCGACCATAAGAATTGAGCCTGAAAATTTGTGTCCAGCGTAAAACCACGTGGTTGTCTATCAAGCTCTGATTGGCGAACTGTTTAGTTGGACTCCTATACCGAGAAAGGAAAATAGAATGAATAATTTTTATGCCTTTATCTTTTAGGTGTGGAAATATCACTAGGGAAACTAGTTTTTTTCAATGTGTTTTACATATAGAGACCGATGAACTACTGTACAATAAAAAGCTTAATAGTCAACGTCTCCAACAGCAAGATTTGGGTAACAGCTTGGCTGCAGTCTTTGAAGCAAATACTTCGACACACCTAAGCAAAATGGCGGAATCAAATATTAAGCCGACATCTATCGATTCTTTTCGTGCGAAGCAAGGTGACGTTAATTCTAAAACGACGTGTTGCCAAAAATTAGAAAAATGATTGTTTCTTATGCGAGTTTGTGTTTTAATTGCTTGTTTATTTTTATTTTTTGCAGCGGCGTCCGCACAATCAAAAACTTCTGGCCCTGCTGGTGGCGATGCAAAACTTTCTCAAACACAGACAAGCTCGAAAAGGCCGGCGAGTAGTGGAGGAAATCGGCGAGCGGCTTCCGTTGAGAATGTCAGCAACAGCAACCTAAGTGGCTCCAGGGAAAAATCTGCCAGTTCTATCTCCCTCGCAGAAAGGCAAGAACGAGTTCGGGTTATGAGAGAGAAACAAGTTGAGGAAAGAAAGAAAAAAAACGAGGAGCGCAGATTAGCGTTTGAGGAACGAAAGCGTAAAAAGCTTGAAGATGACAAGCTTAGGTTTGAAGATTTAAAGGCAAAAGTGTTGGGGAGTCAGAGCGAAGCCAATCAGGGCACAGCAAACTTGAGGCCTGGGACTGGTCGAAAACTTCCTAGTGTTCCTTCTGGTAGTCCTCAAAAAAGGCCGACCAGTGCTTCTCCAGGCTCCACCTCAACAAGGCCTTCATCTTTGCCCAAACAGCAGAGGCCAGTTTCAGCCACCACAAGAAGATCGCCCAGTACTCACAATCTGCGAGGCCCATCCCAATTAAGTCCAACTTCAAGTACTAGCAGCCCAAGTGCATCATCAGAATCAACTCCTCGCCAGTCCCCAGCCTCAACACCTACTACATCTAGAAGTAGGAGTTACCTTGGGAAAGCATCATCAACTTCACATCTTCCTGGCACAGAAAGAAGAGCAAGTGCAGGAACATTACACCTTCAGTCGCCATCAGCCAAGTTGAGGCCTCGTTCAATGCATAGCTTAGCTCCTCAGAGGCAAAGTCTTGGCTCAAGGAGCACAAGCCATGATTCGTTATCAGTAACTTCAAATCGGCCATTGACCAAGGCACATTCCACAAGTGCCCTAAACCAGCTTCGCACTGGTGACAAAAATAGTATTAGAAATTTTTCTGGTCAAAAACCAGGAACCAAGGAGGAAAAACGAGGAAGCAAACCTGCAGCACAAGCTGGTAAGCAGAAGAATAAGCCAGAGCCGAAACACCACGCAGGGCTAACTGATGAAAAAGCAGCTAAAGAAGCTCTTGCTGAAAGACGTCGCAAGGCTCGTGAAGAAGCTGAGAGGCAGGCAGCTTTAGATAAAGAAAAGGCTGAACAAGAGCGTATCAGGAGAGAAGAAGAGGAAAGGATACGGAGAGAAGAAGAAGCGAAAGAAGAAGCCAGGCAAAGGGAACTTGCTGAATTGCTTCAACAACAAGAAGAAGAGAGGTTGCAGCAGGCTATTATTGAAGCTGAGAAACGAGCAAAGGAAGAAGCTGAGTTGCAAGCTGCAGAACAGAAAAGGAAGGAAGAAGAAAAGAAACAAAAAGAGGAAGAAGAGAGGTTAGCTCGAGAACGAGAAGAGCAAAAATTAAAGGAAGATGAAGAGCGAAGAAAGTTGGAAGAGATTGAGAGAAATGAGAGGCGAAAGGTAAAGTGTATAATATTGAGCCACTCATGGCAAAGTTTGCATTTGACCAACACTTTGTTTAACTTGTACCAATATAAAATCAAGACAGAAGAAAATCCCCCACTTCTAAACTTTTTTGGCAAAATAACTAATTGAATTTCCAACTAGGAAACTGATTCATTTTTTTACTTCATCTAATCAAGACATTAATTCAATAAGAAAAAAAACTATTAAAACTTACAGGAATTCTTGATGAACTTCCAAAAATTTTGACATGATTTTGGTTCCTTTGTTGTTTTGCTATATATTATTTACACTTGTTGAAATTGAAATATAAAATTAATGTACAACAAATTTTTATGATTTTTTAATTAAATTTGAAAAATTAATTTAATTTCTAATTAGGAAACTGAATTTACCTCATTTGCTTTTACAGACTATCATCTAGTAAAGTAGCTTCCTACTTTATAGCAAGTAAAAATTTTTGATGACTGACAAAATATGGTGCCATGACCACGATAAATATGTCCAAAGAAGAAAATAAAACTAAAAACCATTTGAAGCACCTTGAGATGTGATTTTGGATTCCTTGCATAGTTGATCTGTTCAAATTACAAATGTTGTGAGCTATTTATTGTTTTACAAATAGAGAAATTGGAATCAGACATAATCATGTTTGATAATTATTATTTGACACTGATTTAAAATATGTATAGGTTAAAACATTTCAAGTGTAAAAGATTTGCTCTTCCTCAGTTTCAAAATATGAATAAAGTATTTCCAAATGGTCTAGTTAAGAGCAGGTTGGCTAAATTTTTGAGGAATAACATGACAACTTTGAGTTTTCAATTTTCTATTTTGCGCAAACATGTTTCAGCAATAGGTCCATTACCTTCTTCAGTGCATAGGAGGCCTTACATATTTTATGGGAAAGGCCAACACTTAATCAACAGTTATACCATGTTAATCTTAAGTTGTTCTTGTAATTACATTATTATGTTAATTTCCAACTTTTATATTCCTACTCACTGTAAAATCCTCTCACTGCACTGAAGAAGGCAATGGACCTATTGCCAAAACATGTTTGCACAAAATAGAAAATTCAAAGTGGTGGTGTTGTTCCTCAGAGTGAATAAACTAATGTTACAATGCGTAAACTCTCTAAAACTATGGACAATGAAGACAATAGCAATGTCTATTTTTCCATGAGAAGTTTTGAAATGTCTTAATTTTCATTTTAAATCAGTGTCTAATGATATTTTAAATTTATTTAATTTTAACTAGTTGAATTGAAAATTTAAATTTACAACAAATTTTTAGAAAACTTCTTTTGCAAGTGGAACTCACATTAATAAAGACAAAAGACTGTGGTTACATTTTGAACTCTCCAGCTGTTTATCTTGTGTTTTCATCTACACTGGACATGATACTAATCATATGGCATAAATTTGAATACAAAACAGCTTTTAGAGTCAGATTAACCCAGTGTGTTCTCTTTTTAGATTTAATTTTATATTATCTTGGAATATGCATCTTGTTTTAGAAATTAATGGAGTCTATGTAATAATTAGAAATTAAAAAATTCCTGAGTATTTCCATGCCAAGGTTTTTCAAACAGTGTTTAAGATTTGTATTATAAAACCTGTCACTAGAACACGCTGAAATTGAGCTTTGAAAATATGCAGTGAACTTGCTACAAAATTATAATCAGTAGTGTTGAATATATGTGAGCTAATAATACAGAAACAGCCAGTAAAATGGCACTGCAGCCTATCAGGTCAGAGGGAACTAATTTTGTACTGAATCCTAATAATAGTAAGAGTTCGAATAAAGTTGGCAGCTATGGACAGTGACTTTGGCCATATTGGGCCTCATCAACATGGCATAGCTAACAAACAGGCCCTAATTCCAACTGAAGAAATAAACCTGAAAGATTAAAGTATTATACTCATGGGATCTGGCTAAGTGTAAATATCACCCATGTTGATAATTAATGCTGATGATGTTGATAGTGATTGCCCCAGGTCTTAGCGACTGAGTAAGCGATAATTCGGTCATATTAGTTGTAGTTTTTCACAACTTATGCTGTCACTTTCCAGAGTTTGCAGCTCACTGTAAGGGTGCAGTTCAGTTTGTTTTAATAATTTTGTTTGTTTTAATAGCGTGTTGAAATGATAATGAGCAGAACAAGGCAGACTGCTGGGACAACTCAGATCAGTCAAAAGGTTAGTGCATATTTATGTATGTGCTTGCAAGTATGTATTTATTTATTTGTTTATTAATTATTAATGAAATAAGTTTAATTTTTCGTTCTTTTATCTATTTATAAATTTTAGTATAATAACCTAGATTTTTTTGCCAATGATACGATTCTCTACAAGGAAGATCAAAATTACTTCTTGTCTAAAATATTGACCAATTTGTTTGTCCAAATTCACATTAATTTTGTCAAACAAATATTAGAACAAGTTGTCCGTGCATCAACGAAAGAGAACGACACTAGCATAGGACATCCTTTATCAGTTTGTCCGTCAGTTATACATGTGATATTGTGATTTATAAAATAACCCAAATAGTACACATGCTGTGATTGGTAAAAAAACTGTGGTTTATTGTGCCGATAAACCACAGCTAGAAAGCAAAAAACAATAGTTTCCCTTTTTTGTTTCGATAAAATGGCCATCAATAATGACAACTTTCCAATTATTTAACTCGAAAGCGAACGAGGGAGACTCAGAAAATGTATAGCTGAGTTCAGCAACGAGATAATAAAGAAAAAAACTGAAATTGAACTTAAAGTGCAAAAATGCTAACTGGTCAATCGATGAACAACCGGTTAGAAAGTATCACACAAACCAAACTTACAAGAAAAACAAACCAAAAAGGCAACACAGTGAGCTGTAAGTGTTCTTACAGGTTTGTCGAGACAAAAAAAGTCTTCTTTCATTTAAACTACAATGAAATTAAGTGGCTAAATCACAAAAAGCAATGCTGTACCTGAGCGCTTGCATTTTGCAAAGTGTTCAAACCTGCTGTCCATTCAACAACTTTGTGAGTGCAGCAATGTCCTTTCTGTGGCACTTTTGTGATAGCAAGCCCCACTCAACTCGAGGTAAAACTGCTATAAATGGACTAAGGCCTCCACTACAACTGCAAGTTCCATTAGTCAATACAGCCACAACACAGCTTCGTTCAACCACATGCTTTCTTCTTCCCAAATCAAAAATGACACCATCTACACTTACGAACCATAAACTGGCATGTGATCCCAGAACAGTGGTTTCTGACCTTTTCTTTTTGAACAGAAGACTTACTTTCAATGTATCTTCCAAAGATAATGTAATCTTTGTTCAATTAATCGATTTTTTCTCTTGTTGTGATAGTTTTAAAAAAACTTTCTTAATTTGAGGCAGGTGGACAGCGAGTTGAGATTCAGTTTGTACAATCGTTTTGATTGGCCGTTTTGCTTGATTTGCTGCATCTCGGGAGAATTGAGATTTTGATCTAGTTAAAACGAAGTTTCGCTCGCATTAGTTTGGTGTTTCTTTTAAAGTTATTTCATAAAAGCAATAAACCATACTTTTCTATGGGTTATAAGAATAATAAACCACTTGGGATGTTGTGAGAACACTCGAAAATTCTGTAAACCCCTCGCCTTCGGCTCGGGATTTACAGCTTTTCTCGTGTTCTCCAAACATCCCGCGTGGTTAATTATTCAAAGTATGTTTTTTTGCTTAAATAATCGTTTCTTCCATACAGAAGTGGTAAAAAAACGCAAGTGAAGTTCGTTTCGTTTTGTTCTTCGTTCGTTCTATAAGAAATTTCATCGAAATTCCAGGGAGAATTTGTACCTTTTTCTACAAAGTTATCACAAATCCTATAAGATTTGCTAATTAGCGCATAGCACACGTCTCGTCGACGAAATGCTAGCATTTCTTTTTATCCTTATAGTATATTATGTTTCGTTATAATTTCCTTCTGTTTAAAAAGAAATCAACAAAACTTATGATTCCTAAGTAATGAGTTTTTCTATCCATATGTTACAAGAAAAATTTTTACACATGATTAGTCCGTTTATTTCATGTCATGTCTCCTCGGAGGTTGAGTGACAACTGAAGGTGACCTACGCCTGGTTCAAGCCCTTCTTCCTACTTCACTTCCTCATTCCAGGCTAAAACGGTTCTTTGGACAGAAAGCTTGAGGATGTTTGTTTGCTGGCCTCAAATATAATAATAAATAATTTAATAAGAACGTAGGAGGCTTTTATGAAACGTCTGTACTCACTCTATCGGGAAAAGCGTCTCCACACCCAACAAGTCTTTTGTTGGAGTCATAAACCATCCAAAGTTGCGCTTCATACTCGCTTTCGTACAACAGGTCACCTAAGTAGACTGCATTTACTGTAACTTCTCCTGCTCGACTCTAAAAATAAAAAAAAACCGTTATCGCTTGTGAGCAACAAGCTTAGATGATGTTACATACAAGTCCTTTATGTTCGTTTTGCAAACTATAAGTTTCTTAATACTACCCAAACTGAAACTACAAAAAAGAAACTAACCTTTAAAAGTAACTCTTTAATAACTAAAATTTAAAATAATTAGGTCAAAGATTTTTCCATTTGTGCGAAACATTGTTGAAAACGGCGATACAAAACGAAGGGGTTGGAGAGGTCCTAAATTTCTGAACATCAAAATTCACTAACACAGCAAATAGAAACGTGTAACTAGTGGCTGAGAAATTTGGCTTATTGCACTTGATTGGGTTGGTAAACGTGAACTAAGTTTGCTCAAAATGAAAATCTAAAATTTCAATGTTCTGACTGACGAGTTGCAGGGCTTACCGTTTGAAAATCTTGGCGAGTGACAAGAAGCTCACCTAAGCTCATCTAGGCGAGCTGTTTTTTCCAAGTCATGAAGGCTTAAAAGAAACTCGTACAAGGAAAAGTGCGCCACTGCCCTGATACCGGCGTTACTTCAGATTTCATCCAAATTCTACTCACATTGACAACCGACTGTGCATGTACAAAGAAAACTTAAAAAACTGTAAGAACTTTTAAACCTGAAGTTCACCTTTTGTAATTTGTTAACAGAATACAATTAAGACAGTTAAAAAGCGTGTGCTGGCTTTCACAAAACCGAAATATACGTACACCAGAAGTAAACATGCTTTATTGATCGTTCTCGTTGTTGCTGAGAAATATTTGCACAACCATGAATTTTTGCAGTGCGAAGAGGCCACATCACAAAACATTACTAAAATTGCATTTCCCAATGACGTGAGCGATGCCTTGAAGAAAGCTGAGCAAAAATAATCGCTCTCCTCAAGTTGATTTTGCGCGAGCAATGTTGAGTGAGAGTGATCGCTCGCCTCAAATGACAAGCCCTGGAGTTGTTGTTTATTTGTTTGCTAGAAAGGCTTCAATTGTTTAATATAACATACTTAACATACGGTTTCATGTTTCTTTAAAATGCTTTTCTACCCTTTCTAGCTCTCAAACTCTTCCTAAAAAAAACTGAACTGCGCATGTGTCTCAAATGATATCCTAAACTTGTTTTTACTTACAAGTGTAAAGTTGTACGTTAGAACCAACTCGTAGATTTGCCTACCAACGGCAAGAACGTCCCTTGCTCCTAGGGGTTTGATCTTGTACTCTGTTGGCCTGTCACAAAAACAAAAGTTGAATACTAATAAAACAGTGGAAAATGGTTAAAACAGGCATTCCAATCACAGCATGAAACAATGACAAGTTGCAAAATAAGAAAGACTGCAAAGTATAGAAATCATTCTTACAAAGTAACAGTAAACAATGTTGAAGAAGCAAAAACTCATGCAGGCGAGATCTTTGTCAACCATCGCAGGTACTGGATTATTAAAGTACCACTATTTTGAAACTTGAACACCCTTCTTTTAGTTCAAACCCATCTCTCGGATGTAAACTAACGTATCGATGCAGCCAAAAATATAATTAGTAGCTCGCAAGGCATTTGCTGTAGTATTCAAAATATCGAAACTTACAGCCGTAATCTCGGATTTGTGTTCCAACAAAGCAGTATGAGCCCGCGTTTTAAATGCAGCAAACCGCATATGACGTAAGTTAGTGACGTATGTTTCTCAACAGAGTTAGCACACTTTCAGTATATATTCAAAACCCGACAAAGATTTGCCACCTTTTTGCTTCCTTTTTGGTTGATTTTTCTTTATCTATTTCTTTATTCATTTTACTTTTAACTGACCATGTTTACATTTGACTCAAGAAACATGCGTCACTTCCTGTGTCGTAGTATGACGTGGCTTCGGTTTGGTAATCAGGTCACAAGAACATGGCGGTTCAATGGCGGAAATATTTATCAAACAAAAACCTCAACAGAATCGCAGCATTTCGCAGCATAAAATCAAAATTTATTGGCAAATACTTTCGGGAGGCTTATTACTTGACAAAGGCAGGAAAAGTAGGTATGATTCCGATTTCGTAATAGTGGCACTTCAAACACTCTTACCTAATAGGGACAATGTGTGTTTTAAGAGTAACTGCTGGGGATATTTCCTCGGACTGAAGATAGCATCCAACATCAACACGGCTAACCGCACCACCGGTCTGAAAGAATATAACTTAAACATCAGCAAATTGACCACTCAATCAATCAATATACTATTTGACCATGTTGCTTCCATACACACAGTTATCTAAAACTTACCATTGCAAGCACCTTGAGATCAGGTTGCAGTCCATGAAAAGAGATTTTTGCCTTGACACTACACTCTCCTAGACTGGCCCACCATCGTGCTAAACACACCTCCATGATGCTTCCCGCCTAAGTGAAAACACACACAAAAAAAACAAATATAAATAAAATAGTCTCATATGTAATTAATGCCGGCACTGGCAAAAAGCTTTGTTACGTCCGAACTCACACCTATGGGACATTCTTTGTAGAGTCTCTGTATATATATTCCTAACAGTCCAAAATAAATCCACTTCCAGCCTTTGAAGTGTGGCTGCATCCTTACGAAACAGATTTGTCGAGCTACAAAACGTCGATTCCAACAACTGCATTGACAGCACTCGAACTTAACGGTCGTCCACTCGTTCAAAACGAAAAAAAATGGTTAAGAACTGGTCCTTTAGACAAGTAAAGTTACAGTTCTGTTATGTGTCAAAGACTAATGTAACACGAATCAACTTTTTCAACATTGTAGCATTGAGTGAATTCAGCCGCAACAGGTTACTGTCCTTTATGGCAGCCATGCATGGCCTAAACTTAAGACAGCCGAATGGAGACGATAATTTATGTACGATGCAGCTATTTTGTGTAACAGAAAAAAATGACTCTAAGGCTTTTGTTGCCTTGTTCCACTAAATACAAGTTATATGGTTGTATTTAACTATTTTATCATCGTAGTGTGTGTGTTTACCTACAAGTGCAAATTACTGACTCATTACTTCTTGGAGTGACCAGAAGCTTTGTTCTTGGGACCAGTACGCTCAAAACCTACTCGATTTAAGTCTGGAAAACCAGACTTAAATCGAGCAGTGATTGAATACTTTAATTGAGAAGCAATCGAGTGTGTCCCTTGTTAATGATGCCAAAACCTATCTATCGGAGGTTGCCTATGGCTCGCTCATACAGCTACTTCAGTTCAAGTGATATCTTAGGTAGTAGTTGCTACGGTTACCAGTTACCTTTACTGCAAGGCTCTGCTGTTTCACAGCCCCTGGTGAGAGAGTGCTGAAGTTGCAGTACTCATGCACCTTGAAGGCATTCATCGGGGCCAGCTGCAAAGTATGCAACATAAACCGACCGCTCACTTCATTTTCCAACGAGTTCAAGGTTACCTCTGTAACAAGGCAAGCAAACTAGTTTAGTGTTAAGTTTTCAAGCACTGAAAACTTTATACAGCAAATATGTCATATGGAATAGATAGTTACATTCGAGTAATATAAAAATTACTGCATAATCTTAGGAGCATCTATAATTGGTTGGAACACTGATGAACAGCGTTCCAACCAATTATAACAATTTAATAACAATTATAAGCCAACGGTATTATAAGCCAACGTTCCAAATAATTATAACGATTTAATAACAATTAAAACGATTTAATAGCGTTCCAACCATTTATAACGATTTAAATTATCTATCAAACTTATCTTTTTAAGTTCCAGATTAAAACTGTTGTCATCTGTGAACTAAAAAATCGAACCAAATAAAATTTCCACGTCTAAGTACGCTTTTTAATCAAAAAAAGATTGGAATGTAAATTTTGACCGAGCAGGCCGGGGACTGGAAACCTGTGACGTAGCGCAGTGAATTATGTGGTTTTTGTTTTAAAAACTCATTTCTGTTAAAAAATGTCATAAAATTTTTATTTCAAACAATTTCAAGGGAATAATTCATTGACTAAAGTTACAACAATGTGACTATTGTAGCCAGAATTGAATTTTTTGAGATAAAGATTGTCTCTGCTTCATGCCTCCTGCTACGTCATATGCCTCCTGCTACGTCATCATTGCACGCTTCAAGTCTAAAAAATGTAACAGGAACGGCAAGAAAAGTTTTGTTTTCGAAAATTACTATTATTAAAGGGTTCTACTTTTCATCTGCAACTTAAAAAATAAGCTTGATAGCGCCTTTAATAACAATTATAAGACAATGACATACGAAGCTTCAAAGCCAGGAGCACCATAACTGCTTGTAACACTAAATTCTTTTGTTTGTATTATGCTCATCTTCACCATTTGTTTATCATTCATTCACGATTTGTCACCATTTTATTACTCGTTCATCACTCATTGTTTCGTCAATCTAACAGCATTTTCTAATCAATCATTCGTTCATAATTCGTTCATCGTTCATTCATTATCAAGTCATAAATTCTCATCATTGTTCATTAACCTTTAATTTTTCCTAGCAGTACGAACATATGGAGCGAGCAGATACGATACACACGTCCTGCGGAAATAGACAAGAACTTAACTAGTAACTCGGCTCATGCAAGTCTCTAGAGCTCAGTGGGTAGAGCAACTTACCGGTAATCAGAGGGTTGCAGGTTTGATTCCTGTCAGCGACAGGATTTATTCTGAGCATTCAACGTGAAAAGCATTTTCTTCTCACTACGAACAAATTTTGAAGCAGGGTATCTTTCAACAGAAATTAGCAGAGTGACTCTACATACCTGCCCAAGTTGCTCCTTCTGGTACGGAAATAAATGTTCGCTGTACCTGGCCCGGCCTAAATTGTACTTCCCCCAGGCTCAGTTCATGATGAACAGTATCCATGACACTAATGGAAAAATGACATGAACAAGTTTAGAAGAATTCTGTAGTTCGCTTTGTTTTATCAATTCTCATTTTTTCTGTATTGGTTGATTATTGTTAACTAGAGCCCAAGCATATTTTTAATTGAACAAGTTTCGGCGAATTTTACTTTTGATCGTCAGTAGTTCGCTTGTTTGATCAACTCTCATTTTCTCATGACCGAGTGTCTCATTTTGTATGTGTTATGTAAGGAGAAATTAGTTGTTGATAACCATAACAGCAATGCGCATCTACCGTTGCACAGTTGTGAAACGATCCTGTATTCGTTGCTTGCCTCCCCACGTGCCGTGATGGAACAGGTGTAAAAAATGTTTTGCTGTACTCCTTCCACGTAGATTACTGCTTTGGGTTGCTGTTTTAGCCATATGGTGATCAGCTCTTAAAGTGCATATGAAGTGAAAAATATTATTTCTTTAGTGAATAGACCTTGCTAAATGAGCAATAGCGGTGAAGAAACTTTGTCTAAATCTTTTATGTATCTTGAGATATTAACACTTAAAGTTTTCAACTAGTGACATCGCGAGTGTTTTCGACAAATTTGCATTTTTTAAAAATCTGCTGCCAATCCATAACCTTTTGATGTGTTTAAACCAAAGTTGGGCTGATAATGTTTTTCGAAGTAGATAGACACTCAGTCCAAGTTTGGCCCAAATTTATTCAAAGGTTATGGATAAGCAGCAGATTTTTTTAAATATGCAAATTCGTGGGAACCACTCATGACGTCACCAGTTGAAAACTTTTAAGTGTTTTAACAAAAAAAGTTTCTTCACCACTTCATATGCACTTTAATGCTGTTTGGATTGGTTTGGACTTTGAAGCTATCATCAGAAACGTGCTGAACTCAACCATGCAAAACTAAAATTGAACTGCAGTATACATAGACTGTAGTCTCTGACCAACTATAGTTTCAGGAGTATTTGTCTTTATGTGAACACGGAATCAACACTAGGAAACTGAATGAATTCGCTATAAGAAATCACGTAGCAAACAAGAAATTGTTTTTAAAATTCGTAAAGGAAATCACCAGGAATTCATACTGAAATTCACTTGAAATCTGCCCAAGTAAAGTCAGCATCTATCAAGTTCATGATTCGTTAATTGACTGACGTGGAAGCCACATGCAAAAACGGTGCTTTTGGAACAATTTCACCAACTACTAAATATATCTCGTGATATGCCTGGAACATTTTACTTTACGAGCATTTGTGGCTATGTGTATGAAGTTTTCAAAGAAACAATTTACCCAACCAAATTACCTTACAACTAAACAAACACGACAGAAACCATGTTAACCTAACCTAACCTCGTTCCAAAGAATCCCTTACAGGTCACTGGAAGCAGCACCGTTACCCAGGAGCTTTTACAGAGGGGCTTTGGGATGGCGTAGTGGTAGAGAGCTCACCTCTCACCAATGCGACAGAGTTTGATTCTCGGCCTGGGATGTATGCGAGCTGGGTTTGTGGTCCCTCTTCAACATCAGAAGTTTTCTCCGGGTACTCCAGTTTCCCCCTTCATTAAAAACCACCAATTACGCCAATATCTGAGCAGTTTCAGGATTAGCTATTTTGATAACTCAATAAAGATTGAAGTTTGAAGAGAGGCCACTTGTCTGCCGTCAGTAGCTGAGTGACAAAGAGGGGCCCTGGGACGAGGCTGGTACTTACCTAAATGGTTTAACAACTGTAATTGGAACTCTAAACACGGGTCCCTTCTGTGGGCAGCCAACATCGTAACCGCACACCTAGAGAATGAAAACCAAATTTCCACCCCATGAGTAATTATTTCATGTTTAAATAAAACAACGATATTAAACAACGTTTCGTCATTATCACGACGACATCGTCAGGAAAACTGTTTTAAAAAGTCAAGGCAACTTGAAAACAAACATACGAAAATAGTTATGCTAAGTGTACAATGAATACAATGGTATAAAGAAATGTAAAGAGAAAAACAAATTCATTGCTCTTAACGTGTTTAACTCGTAACATAGGCTCGTGTGATTCACGGCCATACAACCGTGTTGTATTCTTGAGCAAGATTCTTTACCAGGCCCTCTCCAGTCGGTTCAGCTACATGTACCTGTTTCTACTGGTGACTAAACTATGACAAGCTGATGCATAGTCTCGACTCCTAACCAGTCAACATTACGGACATAAGTGCCAACATAATCAGCCAATAGACTTAAATATAGCTTTTGAGCGCTGACCTCTGCATAGTGTACTCCCTCTCTCAGACCAGTGGGGTCCACTTTAATACTGAACGCTCTTGCTGTAAAAGCAACAAAGTTCATTAGCGATAACAAACAAGTCCAAATCTTTTTGTGGCTTTGCAAGTAATCCTGTTAGAGATTTCATTACAACGAAAGTTATGGAAAACTTCGTAACAATCTTGGAGTATCTACTGTAACTTCATGTTCATTGATATAGACGAGTCTGTAACCTGTGTCTTCATAGCTCGATTGTACGTCCCTGACCAAAAAATAAAGACCACTGGTTCTAATCTTTTAGCACTGAATTTTTTTCGCTTCTGTTTAGTAGCTCAAGATATGTGCATCACTTCACAGTTCCTCCGAGTAAGTAAAAACGGTCATTTTTCAAAAGGACTCTGTCACTCATCGATCAAACATAAAACTTTCGTGGCCAGGGCCCTTTTTTCACATTTGGCCGAGAAAAGCGTAGGTTCTACTTTACTTGAACTGGTTGAACTGGTTTTATGAACCGGTTTGAAAATCAGTTTGCATAGCAAAAAAGCGAGGTGGCCACGCATTTGTTGGAAGAGATTGTTTCTGGTAAAATTCTACTGATTATTGTAAGTATTTTAAGTCCTCATACGCATCATTTAAAACCTTTTAACTAAATTGGGAATTCCTAGAATTTTTTATTTAATGCAGGGTCGTCGGAAGCGGGGGAGCTGTACTCCCCCTCCTCCCCCCCCCATCCCCAATAATTCCTTGTCATTCATAGTTTCTATGTTAGAATAATTTTGAATTTGACACTGACTGCGTTTCAATACTATGCTCACAGCTCCCCCAATATCAATTTCGTTCCATCAGGCCGGTAATGTTCATGCCTTTCTCCGTAACGTGTCTGTTCGTGCGTAACGCTGACGTTAATATCTTTGCCATTTGCTAAATAGTAAACAATTTTAAAATTGTAATCTCAAATCGCATTTCATGCCTTGATTAAAAGCCACCTTTGATTTACTTATAAATCAAAATATAAAACAAACAGCAATGTATGGTGGTTAACACGAAACAGTGACAAATGGTAGTGTATTTTTATAGTGGGAACTTTTAGATCCAAGAACCACGACGAGGACAAGGCCAAGTTTTATAGCACTCACCAACTAAGCATGCCCATTAGGGCTGGCCAAAGCTCAAAACTCGTTTTGCTCCGGTGTTCACCGACGTTTTTTTTACGCGAATGCTGTCCTAACCAAAACCAGTTCTTGAGTACAAGTGTGTAGTGCCAGCGAATGCACGACCGAAACTCGTCCTTGTCCTAGTTCGAATGAGGCTCCGTCATTGTATAAAAGTATACACAAAAAATTGTTCGTTTCAAAGAATTGGGTTTGAATTTTCTTTAGTACGATTATCACCTTCTTTGAGCAACCCTAATCAGAATGTCCATATTTGGGCAAATAGATAGCTGACTGAACAAAGGGCGAGAGATTTGAAACATTTTTCAACCATAATGTGTGAAAATTTGCATATTCTTCTTCTTTTCTTCTTTGATCTGCTGATTGTCCAAAATGCGGTCGCGTAAATTAAAAAAATTTTCCTCTGTGGAAGGGGGTAACACTTTCAGTTGACACATCCAAAAATTACTCAGGAGGGCTGGAAAGTTAAGGTTTTCACTCTCAGCGGATCATGCATCATTGTTTGGAAAGGTTAAGTAAGCTCCCAGGAGATCCAGTGAAAACAATAGGGTGTTAAATTCTTTTGAGTTTAAAAGTTAGAACCAGAACAATGGCGATTCTTGATACGTAAGCATGTCACCGAATAAAAAGAGATGAAATACTGATGTTTAGGACTAATTGTCCTTCGTCAGAGTAAAACAGTGTTTTACTTAGCCCGAAACGTCGGCATATTCATCTCTTTTTACACTATGTTAAGCTTAACAATTATATATTTGTCCTGGCCCTGGTTCTCAGATCTAAAGGTATCTATTCTAACTAGTAGCAGTCCTTACCCGAGTTCATTAAAACAAAATGACTTGGCGCTGATACCCAGGATGCTGAGCTCACCAAACTAAATCGAAGATTCAGCGACAAACGGATGCTGTTATCTTCACGAACGTGAAAAAAGAAGAAAAAAAAATACAAAATTACTGGTGCTCATAGATTCCCCATAAGAAACCACAAGCTAGGGGAATAGAAAATTGTATAATATTTACACCAGGAAATCAACAGGAACCCATAATAAAAATCACATGGAATCTGCACTAGGAACCAAAATGGAATTAGTCAACCAACCAATCACTTGGGCCTTACTTCTTGTAGATGACACAGAATTAAACAAGGTTTGTGATTGGTTGAAGGAAGGTTGGGGTAAGCTTTATCTTTCTTCTGATTGGTTCAAACATTTGTGTCCTCTACATGAAGTAAAAGCCATCATTTAATTTGACTGACGTTGAAACCACATACACGAACGGTGCAGAATCCGCGCTAGCAATAATACCACCAACAAGATAATAGATCTCCTGAAACGTCTGGGACATCTAAACGCTTCCAAGGTCTTGACTTGAATAACTGAGGCGTGTTTTTCTGGGCGAATATCAAGATTTTAAGTTGAGAATGACGCGATTGACCATTATTTTAACCCTCTATACCACTTACTCTTTCCATCTTTTTTCGCAAAACACACTTTTAAGGAATGCTTCACTGTATAACATTATTGGTCTCAAGTAATATTTTTCTGTTTCCATATCAGCAGCTAAAATGTGATCATCCTGTACATAAACCATTTCCACGGTTTGAATTTTCCGCACGTCGTTAGATTTATGTTCAGGATTGTCAAATTTGAGTTGCTAATAAACCTTATAACATAGAGGGCAAAATTACTTCGAGCTAATTGGATAACAGCGGGGGCATTTTTTCTTAATTCAGGGCAAAA
>JAOBRD020420548.1:0-18924 GCA_027575215.2 Hydrozoanthus sils | reverse complement strand
AGCTCTAGACAGGGGCTTATAAGAGCGGGGGGGGGGGGGGCTTATTAGAGTATTTATTGTAAGGGGACCATTTGTAGAAGTCACCCTTTTTCTTTGAAGGTTGGGCTTATACAACAAGTCAGCTAAGATACTTGCAAGTTGAAAGCAGCCACCTCATGAAAATAAATAGCCAGTTAGTTTAGTTCAGTTTAGTGCAATTCTAAAAAACATGGTTAATGTCTAACCACAATATGTTATGATTTACAGCCTAGACAAGGATCTAGTATCAAAAAGTTGTCGACATCAAGGTTGGTGTCATCGCGATTAGGGGTAAGGAGTAATTCTTCTCCATTCTACCCAGGGAAGACGTCATATGGTGGAGCTTCTGCTAGTGCTCCAGCTTTTAAGCGCATGAGAACTTCACTTACTGCACCACCACAGGTAAATATCAGACAGTATCTAGATAGTAACCCTTTGGCTCTTTAAAGGGAATCTCTCAAAGTCACATCAGTATTTGGTTAAAATGTTGTCTGTGCCCTACTGTGTTGGTAAAATGAGTAAAAAGAGCCGCACGAAAAATAAAAAAACTAAAGCCTGGTTTCCATATAACCGCAAGCACCATAGGTAATGCCGCAGATCATGCTGTGGTAATCAGTCGCAGGTATCGCAGCAAACTGTTTCTGTACAGCTATTATGTTTGTGGCACTGACGGTGATATTTGATATTGTTGGGTTTGCATCAATCAGATATGGCAGCAATAATTTGAAGAATGCTTCTAAAATGTCAACTTGCTGTACTTGCTGGATACATTATGACGCTCTGTTGTTATAAAAGAAAGAAAAAGCCAAGAAAACATAGATTTTTCTGCACCGTCTCAAGCTCGTTTTGGCTTCAACAATGTCAATGCTAAGCTGGCTGCCAATTGCCTTCCAAACATTTCTCTTTTTTTCTAGTATCTGTCAGTGACTGCTTTTGTCATAAATGCAGTGATACTGCTGTACGCAACTCATAAGTTCTTCGTTTTCCACTCTTTTATCTTTAGATATTTTCTCCATGTTTTAACATTCTGCACAGCCATTGTTAAAACAATACTGCACAACTGTTAACTGATATGGTTTTTGAAAGGTTAATTTCATTTCATTTTTATTGGGTTATATCAGTCAGGTGACTTTGGTAGGTTGCAGATCACCGGCGACTTGTGTTTCCATTAAAATTTATCAATGACTGCAGCGCTGTAATTGCCAGAAAAGTTGAACATTTTTCAACTCTTTTGGCACTGCAGTTTCTGCGCTGCAGACCACTGTAGTTGCCGCAGCCAAATGTTTCCATAAAACTCTGCACTACTGCAGGCTTGTTGCAGTTGCAACCGCAGAAAGATCGGCAGCACTATCTGCAGTGCTTGCAGTTATATGGAAACTAGGCTTCAAAAAATGTGATTAAAAAGCAGAAATTTGCCTTTTTCTCAACTGGAAGTGCTTCTTCAATGATACATGTGACCTATGATGTAGACATGAGAACTCAAGTGCACAAGTTTGAAGGCCAGGAGTGCAGGCTAAATCCACTATTCACAGTGTTTGAGCAACCACTGGCCCTATGCCGATGAACCATGATTCAAAATAGTTGAACGTGTTTCGCAAGCAAGTATGGCAGCGCTGAACTCTCACATCTACATCACTTCTGGTGATCTGACTTTCAATAAAGAACATTGACTTTTTGTTGTTGTGGTAAATTGAATATGCAATTACAGGAAGATTTCTAAAAGGGCATTTTTATGGTACAGATAACATTTTCCAGGGAACATCAGGAGTGCTTTAGAGATTCCCTTTAACTTACTGTAATGGGCAGCTTTAATCTTCTGCCATTCAGCTCACTTCTTAAGCATATAATTTCCTTCTGTATTTTTTGTAATAAAACAAAGAATAGCCAATAGAAATCCCCCAAACTTTGCTAACTCTCTAAAAAGCAGCTTTCTGCATTTCCTTGGCTGGAATTAGACAATCAGGAAGGTTTTTTGGGGAACCAAAAATAGATCACAGAAAAGGAAATATTCAACTGATTTTGCAATTGTAGTTTGCAGTTCTGGTTTTTTTTAGTTGATTCTGAAACAGACTCCAATCAGAAAGTATGTATGAATCCCATATCTGTAGTGAGTTGCTCCCTAACGATTGTCTTTATCTGATCCAAAGACTGAGTCATTTTCACTGTCCGAGCCAAATTTCGTTTATGAACTACTGGACTTACATGTCAATCAACCAGGTGTTGCGTCCATTGTCTGGCCTGAAATGAAACCCCAGCTTACTTGCATAACAAACTGTACTAATGCTATTAAATGTAATGTTACATTACAGACATACCAGCCAGTAAAAATGCAAGTCAAACCAAAGCCTGTATCAGGTAAGGAGTTAAGCTACTTTAGATGGTTCGTTAAGAGTTGGGACCTGGGTACTAACCCCCCATCGCCAGTGGTTTTTTAAACAGTGAAAAAACATGGAATCACCTTAGTTATACAAAATGTACATTCAGTTTTAAATGAAAATTAGGCATTTCCACAATCATGTGTGGTGCATATATCCCACTGTTTTGGCAGACCACGGGTCTTACAAATGTCACAGAGTTCTGTTGCCCGGACAAAACAATGGGCAATAAACACTGCAAATCATTTTGAAATAACATACAAAGGCAAAAACAATTTTATATCTCAGAAACCATTACACTTATTAGACCCGTAGCCCACCAGAAATGCCTTATTGTTAGCTCTGGAGATAGGAAGCTTATGTATTTCTCATCATGGTAAGTATGGGCCCTAGTTGGAAGAATTTTACCAAATGCATACACTTGGGACTGAAAGGGTTTTAAAAGGGTTAAGCCAATAATACCTAAATTGACTAGTTAGTCTATTTAAATACTTTAAAAAAAAATTTTATTCATGGAACCTTTTATCTATCTGTTACAGGTGTGGGTAACACAGGAGTGACAAGTCAAACAGCAAAAAGGATTCTTGAGTCATTAGAAAAAATGTCTTCTCCATTAATAGTAAGTACTTTGGTATGCTAATCATAGCACTAGTTTGCTCTTCTTTCCTTCCTTTAGACATTCTAAGGTTAACATTATATCTGCAGAAAAGATTTTAGTGCCCTGAGTAATAGTTGTTGGAGTTTGCATATTGAGTTAAACATTTTGACTTTTGCAGGATGCAAAGAAAGTTCCCTCTTCACTGTCAAGCTCCCCTTCTGATTCACCTCTCTCATTTGTGGTGAGTGTCACCAGTGTCTGTTGTTGGCTCTGTACTTTTTTTAGGCCAAAAAGATTGCCTTTAAAAATGAAATTACGGATTTCAGGGTTTTTATTAATACAAAAAAGTGTATGGATATTTTATGCAAAACCATAATTTTGTACACAAAAGTTGAAATGACCCTCATCCCTGGGATGCAGAGGATTGACAGTCATTTAAATGAACTTGAAGCCGAAATTAAAACTAGAATCTTAAATCAGAACTAGAATTCATTTTGACTATTGCAGTAGCAATATTAAAACAGGCTGAAACCTTTGTTTTTAGTTTTAGGAAATCAAACTAAATCATAAGCTGGTCAAACCATTTATATCCTTTGTTTAGTTGGGACCCCTATTGGTTTGCCTTGGACCCTGTAGTGAAAAAAAGAGGGGATCCCTGGGGCCCTTCCAACGTTCTTCTACTGAAAACCTTACATCTGGTGGAATTCTAAACTACCCTGGCCCAATTTGATTTTAATTCTGGAATTTTTTGGAATTCAGTAAATTGCTTCGGGGAGGGTAACACAAAAGGATTATTTTAATAAACAGTAATAGCTCACACTTTTCTTTTTTATCTGCAGCCTGTAAAGAGAAAAACACCTGTAACAACAGTGAATAGGACTGTTGGCTCACCCAAAACTCTCAGAGTAAGTAGGAGTGAAACATTAAAGGAATCTCTCGAAGTCACATAAGTATTTGGTTAAAATGGGGTATGTGCCCTACTGTGTTGATAAAATGAGTAATAACAGCCACACCAAAACTGGAAAACTAAAAAAATGCAATTGAAAAGCAGTTTTTGCCGTTTTTGTCAAACAGAAGTGTTGCTCTGATACACATGACCTATGACATAGATGTGAGAACTCAAGCACCCAAGTGCATGCTTAATCCACCTTTCACAGTGTTTGAGCAACCACCAGCCTTACACAGATGAATCATGATTGAAAATAGTTGAAAGTGTCCGCAAGCAAGTATTGCAACACCCAATTCTCATGTCTATGTCATTTCTGGCAATCGGACTTTCAATCGAGAATGTGACTTTTTACCGTTGTTGTGGAAAATTGACTATCCCAAATATGGCAAGGCATGGTACAAATAATGTTTTCAAGGGAACATCAGGGGCACTTTAGAGATTCCCTTTAAAGTGCCTATGAAATGAAAAATGTTGTTACCTCAGTGGATAGGCATTGCTAAATGAGAAATAGCTGTGAAAATTTTTTTAAATATCTTTACAGTTCTTGAAAAATTAACATATATAATGTTTTCAACTGATGACCTCATTTTGTTTACTGGCAAATTTGCATTCTTTAAAAATCTCCAGCCAATCCATAATGTTTGGATGAATTTGATCCAAATTTGGACCAATGGTCTAGTCTATCTACCTCGAGAAACACCACCAGCCAAAGTTTGCTTAACTCATCCAAAGGTTATGGATTGGCTGGAGATTTTTAAAGAATGCAAATTTGCCAGTAAACAAAGTGATGTCATCAGTTGAAAACATTAAATGTAAATATCTTTAGAACCATAAAAGATTTTGACACAATTTTTTCACTGTTAATCCTCATTTGGCAAGGTCTATTCATTGAGGTAATAAAGTTTTTCCCTTCATAGGTACTTTAAATCTGTGCTTGTTAAGAAATCAATACTTCCATGAATGACAAATATAGAAAATCAATGGAAAAAGATGAAACACTTCCTTGCAAAAACAGATTGTTTGTATGAAAGATCACTATCAACTTCAAAACTTCTTTGTTTGTTTGAAAAATGATGCAGTGGCTGCTGGTCAGCAGTTATCTATTGTAATACAAACTTCTGTTTTATTTGTAACCAGCTATTGAAGTCTTTTATCTGGTTTTCATTTTAATTTAAAACATTAGGCACAATTTTCGGGTCCGCCTGTGTCAGCTCTGTCAACACCACAGAGAGCTACAATTTTGAGATCAAGAGCAATGGAAAGAGAAGAGTCTCAAGTTGTTGTCTCATCAGCTGAATCAACAGTACCAACAGCCATCTCAGTTGTTTCCATGTAAGTGAAAACAAGTTAGAATATTATATAATAAATTACTTCTTGTATCCTTAATCAAGATCTTAGTGAGATTTGAGTGTCAGGTTGTGGAGATGTTTGGTGAGCTCCAAGTGCTTATGACCTGTGCAAAGTATATGCTGGGTGGCCCAATGAATCAGGCAGGGGTCACACATGCTATTGGGAATTTTAGAGCTGGAGGTGTTTTGAGGTGAGCAATTCTGCTTTAAGACATGACAAATATCAATTTTTTATTGGTGTCAGTATTCATCAAGAAAGTGAATGTTTTAGTAAGGTTTCAAGGGGCAGGCAGTACTCTTTAAGAGCTTTTCAGCATTACTGTAGGCTCAATATCTGGTGGTTCTGCAATGGCGCTCGTAAACAGTAGATACCTTGGGCTAACTATAGGGGAAGTCAACCCATAGTTTAATTTCTCAATTAGATTTTTGATTTCTTCTTTGCCTTAAGAACTCTCCTAGAACAGAAACAAATAATACTGAATTTGATTGAGTAAATGCCTACCCCCCTGGTGCAATAAGTTTGCAAAAGTTTGGAAGTGGATGCTTGCTCGACCAAATTTTCCATTATTATATTAGCTTTCAAAATTATAGCAACAATATGTAATAAAAGCTCTCTGAAATTGAAACACAAATAAAAATATGTGGCCACCCTTTCTGAATCTCTGATGTTCTGAATCATAATCTTTGTTCAAAACAACATATAACACAGTTTAATCAAGTTTCAAGTACAATATAGAAAAAGGTTACCTTGCTTTCAGAAACTGAGTTTTATCTCTTGCGACCAATTTCAAAATTTTTTTGCCTTATCTTGTTTGATTTTTGCATGACTTTACAGAAAAGATTGAAGGATCTCAAAGTTTTCTGAAAATTTTTTAGTCTACAGTTGTTTGTACTGAGGTAGTTCAACTGCTTGGACTCGGGCTTCTCGGGCCTCGAGTGACATTGGCAGCCATCTTTTGATTTTACGCAAATTTGCTTTACCATCTTTAAAGTTTTGTGTTGGTTTTCTGCGATTCTTCTAAGAGATTTGATGATTTAGAATATGGTAATAGATAATATTTATAAACGAATATGCTTCAAATTCTTTGAAAACTTCAGGATTTGACCCAGGATTTTTGCAGCAATTATTTCTGTTCAAAATATGTGTGCAAGAACTTACATCTGAAATGGGGGATGTGGTGCTTAGATAAGCATTGGTGCTCACTCAGTCAAACATGGCAACATCCATGGTCACTGTAGGACAAAATAATACTGTTCAAGCTGCTTGCAACACTCCCTATTTGATAAGAATTGCAAGTTATAGGTAGATAGCAATTACTTAATGTGTTTCTTTACATATTAAGCATTTCTTTCAAGTAAACCTTTTAAAACATTCCATCTAAGTGCCTATTTTAGGTGCCCATAGTAGCTTAGACTGTGCCCATCTGCATATTCCAGGCAGTTTTTCAAATGCCACTCTTGTTACTTGGGCAGAAAAACACCAAGTTGAGGTTTTGCCACAGTTCATTTTATTTTTTAATGTTGTTGTTCATGTCAAGCATGTGTAGGGATTGTTAAACACACTTAAAGACTAGTTTTCAGCTTTTTGTATCAGATTCAGTAAAGGCTTTTAGCTACCATTGAAGTATTTTTTTCTACAGATCTTCGCAAAGCTCTTCTGCATTTACTAGGGTAAGTATGTATAGTAGGTACTTATCAGACTCTCAGAGAGAATTTTCTTTTAATTGGGAGGGGGGAGGGGGTTTTCTCAGAATGCCTTAGAAACTTGTAGTGATGCAATGCTCCCTTATTTATATATCAGGGCTCGAACTTGTAGTCAGCTGGCTACTGCAAGATTGTGCGAACCATTTTGACTGATTGACTAAGAGTTACTGTAAAAAATTAAAAACAATACGAAGGACAAAGGAAGCTTGTCTGCTTTCTTGGACAAACCACTATGGAGAAAATGCAGTCATTTTGCACACACAGCAGACATAGACTTAAATGTAGAAAATTAATGTTGCTATTAAAACTTGCACTTTGCTTTAAAAAAAAAGTTAATTTTGAGCCCTTCATACTTTAATTATGAAAATATTTGGAAGATTAAATTTTCAGACAAAAAAAGATCAGAAAATTTGATTGTCCAAAAAATTTAACTTCTGAAGATTAAAATGTCTGAAAAAATTAGAATTTTAATGACTTAAAATTGCAAATTTGGAAGCCCTGTGTGGAGGAACCTGTATTAAAACTGTGGTTGGTTCATCTTAGAATGCCTCTTGTGGGTTTGTTTCAACTCTTGAATCAAGCTGGTTCATTGCTTTGGTGTATTCGGCATTTCTTAGTTTGCCACAATTAATTCATAAGGTGCAGATGGTACTGCTTCTTGAGCTTTTCTCTGGATGGTGAGGGTCGACTCGAGAATAATTTCTAATTGATTTTGTTTTAAGTGTGAATGTTTGTCCAAAATTTGTAGGTAAAATGTCCAAGTTGTTTTGGTCCAAGTTAAATGTTCGAAAGTTTAAGGTCCCGATATTTTCATAAATACAGTATTATACCATCTTTTATTTTGCTTGGCTGCCAGCTTCAACATGTAGCAACCACCCTGGACCAAAGTTTTTATAAGCGTTGAGTTAGTTGAACCACTAGGCTGGAGAAAGGACTAGGCTTTGGCCCACATCCAGACCAGCCACAGCCCCCCTTGTTCATCATTGCTCTACTAATTTATTATGTTGCTTTTTCAGCCAATAGCAACTTTTGCTTCCACTCCATTGCCGATGTCACTGTCACCAGTGACTTCAAGCTCCAACCTGAAAGGGGGAAGAAAAATGAAGACACCTCGAAACACAGGACATTACTCCCAAAAAGTTAGAGAAGAAGAGGAAGAGGAGGTAGGACTTGGACCCCCTTTCCTTTCCCCACCCCCTTCCTTCCCCCTTCCCTCTCAATGGAATGTTGCTTGTCAGAACATTGGTCTAAAATTGAAAATTTTGATGCCTTGAAAACTTCACTAGCTGTAATTCGGCTTTTCTTGGTAAACTTACATGTGGTATTACTGCATTTTGATATCATCAATAAATTGCTCTCCTTGTTCTCTATTGATTGATTTCAAAAGTGTGCAGGCATCTCTTGCGTTGAACAACAAGTTTGAGTCTAGTTAGTGGTCCTTTACATGTTAGATGAAAGCAAACTGTTTACAAACGACAGGGGAATTTTATTTCCTTTTTTATTTTCCAGTACGAAGGAGGATTTTCAGTTGGGGCAGTTATAGGTTAACTTTCAGAAACATTTCTTAAAAACATCAACTTTGGTGTCAAAAGAGGTTTTCAGTTAACATGCTGTATCAGCTGTTTTTTCATTCTTTAAATGAAAGTACTTATTTTGAAAAATGAGGAATAGCAAGAATCAAATTGAAGGTACTTTCTTTATTTTACTTTACCTTTAAAGTGCCCTAAACATTTACTTTTTTTTTTCTTATCTAAAAGTATATATTCTAAAACCCTTGAATAATTTTAATAATTTTGAACTAAACATGAATTTTTTTACAAAACTTTTAACTCTACATTTATTTGGTCGACTCTTGTCGCTGATCACAAGGATGACAGGCTCACTATGTAGTAGATTAAAGAGTTTGTGTTGCGCCACATCAAAATAAATTAACTCTGTTGGAGAAAGAAAGTTTTAAAGAAACAGCGAAAATCAAGCAGCAATACATCTTTTAGACACGTTAACACTCCACTGTTGTGGCCATATGAGGAACAATGTTTCCTAATCTACTTTATATTGACGTCATGCTCTTAATCTACATCACCTTGACTCGGCATTTGATGTACCAAAATGGCGGTGATTTTAATTGTTTTTGAAGACTAGTAAAACATTACATACTTTTAGATAAGAAAATAGAAAAGGAAAAATGTGCAGTTTAAGCGAGCTTTCATTTTCCCATAAACAACCATCATCATCCATCATCTGTAGTGTGCAATTGAATCACAGGAAGCATTTTTTTGTTCACAGACTGTAAATCCCTTACCAGAAGTGACAAGTGCTGTCCCCCTTACTCTTGCTGGGGGGAAAGGTCTACCATCGTTTAGTTTTGGCATATCAGCACATTCTACCCCAATGCTTAGCAACACTACAAAGGTTAGTACTTGTTATTGTTGTGAATAAAAAATGCTGCTTGGTGAGTAAGTTTTAACAAAATATTAAGATTAAAAAAGTAAATTGGGGGAGGGGGTGGAATAATTCAAGATTGCAGTCAATGTTGTTTTACCAACAAAAAGTTCTGCTTTGTGTAAATGAAGCAGGCTCTAAATGTGTTTAAATGGGTGTCAATTAATACTTAATTACTCAGTTAAACTAACTGTAATCTATTTCAGTTCTTGAGTTGCACACATAGAGTTAACAAGATTACTCTCAGCAGTAAATGGTTGAACCCATTTTACTTATAAATATACTTGAAATTTGGCTAACTTTGGAAACTGCAAAGTTTTGAAAAAAAAAAGAAATTTGAACATTTTCCTTAAGGTTTTTAGGGAATAAAAAGGTATTGTATAGAACTGTTAAGTTTTAAATTTTCCAACTGACTGTAGCATTAAGACAGAATCCTCTGTCCTGTATATACTAGATTTCACTATGCTGTAGTCCAGAGAAGTTTGTTAACTCATGTATACTTAAAAATAAGTGAAATAAGTTGAATTAAAAATTGAAATGAAATTGAAAATCACAGTAGGATTTCTCATATTTAACAAATTCTTAAAACTAATGAGTGTATTTGTTTCGCTTAATAGGCATCATTTATATCAAAACCTGAGGATGTGGTTAAGAATGATTTCAAGTTCTCAGCCCCTGCCGCCAAGGCTCCGTCTTCTGCTGCTGCAGCTGCTACTAAGATTAGCAGCTCAGAGGGAATTAATCAAGTATGCAAGAATAGAGTGAGAGAGAAAATGTTAACACGGACTTAACACAGTGTTCGAACCAGCCCTGGAAATCATGGAAAACCCTAGAAAATTATTGACGCCCTGGAAATCCCTGGAAAAGCCCCAAAACTTTTTTTTAAGCCCTGGAAAATTCTCTTTACTTTTATTGAAAAGACTAAATTAACCAAATGATGCATTTTTTTGTTTCATGTAACAATTAAGATTTTAGACTTATTTTTGCGTGTTGTTATTAAATAGTTAAGTTAGAAAAATACAAATTTTCATGACATTAACTATTACAAAGTTGTTTAAACAGGTGATGGTGAACATTAATATTTTTATTTTGGTTTTGAAAGGCCCTGGAAAACCCTGGATTTTTTAAATTCTGAAGGTGCATGAACCCCATTAACATTGTTTTTATCAAACGTTTTGGCCACTTTCCAGTACTGAAGATGGTCGCTGGAGTGCAGCCGAAATACTTGATAAAAACGATTTTAAGTCTTCTCGTATGTCTCTTCATAAAGTGAGAGAATCATTAGAATATAGACTTGATTGCTTGAAGCTTAGCTGTGGGTACTTCTTGTATTTGGTTAACCTTTCAATTGTCATTTTAACTTCAAGTCGGCTATTGTCAGTTGCTTCTTAGTTCTGGGTAAATCTTGGATTTGATCAACTCCAAGTCAGCTATTAACTGTACATCGAGTAATTGTCAAGTCCTGATCTGAAATCCCAGTGTTAGTGACTAATGAAAGATATTTACCTCCCTGCTTTGTAACCCAGTAAGTATCTACCAGTTGTTGCCTCCACTCCAGGGGATAAGCGTTGATTATTTCAGTTACATATTTGTTTTTGAAAGTGAAAGTCGACTATGGAAGACATTGCTTTTACGTTGCACATATTATTTTCAGTAGAAACACATGACTTTGTGACACAAGCCAAAATTAATATTATTATATTTTGTCATTTTATTGCTTTATTTTAATTCTAGGTAAAGTTCTCATTCAGTCATCCAGCACCTGTGACAAAAAGGTGAGGTTTTTTTTAATGTTTTACCATGTTACGTAAGATATGTGTAACAAAATTATGTGCTCCAAACTTGCCAAATGAAGCTCTGGGTGGACATAATTGAAGGTTCTAGTGCAAAACCCATGTATGTAACTTTTGAACAATACCCAGAGCCCTTTTACAACATGAAGTGTATTTGCTAACTCCACTTTACATTGACAAAAGGAACTGGATAGAGCTTGAAACTCTACCTGTTTTCAATTAAGTTAGGGTGCAGTATTATTGTTCAGTAGTTTGTATAAAAAGCCTAAATTCGTTTTAGTGATGTTTTCTTTTGCAGTGTTACAAGAGATTCTGACAATACTAAAAATCAGGCAAGTACACAGCATTGTTTAACGGGGAGCTCCACTCCTAAACTGTTTATATATGTTTAATAACATCTGCTGGGATTCCCGAAAATGTAATTTGAGGGCAATGCTTTCAGAAGCACCTTGCAAATAATTTATAAAATGTGCAAGATGAATGCTAAGGTGCCGCCATCTTTGCACTTGCAACCTAGTCTGTGACAACACAACAAAAGATTTTAATTTATCATCGGAGAAATGCAAGCTTTTTGTTAATTTAATTAAAAAGAAAAACGTTTTTTATTCTATTGGATAATTTTACGAAAATTGCAAGCAATAAAACAGTCTGCGCAAGGCAATTGGCAATTTTGATGTTGTGACGTAAGTCGTCAGTACAATAAGGATTGGCTAGCTTTTTTTAAAATTCATTTTTGCAGAGCACTACCAAGCGAACTGCTTTAGGAAGTACATTTATGGAATCCCACAAATAATTTTAGTGTGCAGCTTCTCTTTCAGTTGTTAAAATAAAAAAAATAGTATTGAACTTTTGAAGACTTTTATTGGTAATTTGCGTCAAAAAACCTAGCCAGTAAGGAGGTCTTTGGTAGGTCATAAATTTTAGTAGCAGCTGCAGGCTTTATTGTGAGCATTGCTGAAAAGTACAGTATAATAACAAATATATCATAATAACCAAGGTTTGTGCAGGAAAATATTTGCCCAAGGTGTTTCACTGTACAGACTCAGCGTAGCGAGGACAAGCATTTTCCCTGACAGACCTTGCACTTGGTTGTTAAGATATCTATTACGTGGTTTCAGTTTTAGGTCAGTAAAAAAGAACAAATGATTATCTGTGCATGCTCCTGTTGGAGAGAAGTCAGTTCAATTAGTCACCAGTCATTATTGGACCAACTTTTTGCCAATCAGGGCGTAGGGTTTGGTTATTTGCCCTAGAAATTTGATTTGCACTGTATATAAATGATGAAAAAATGTTATCTCAGAAAGTTAATACCTTCCCAGTTGTTGAGATCGATGTTTTATGTAAAGGAGCATTTGACTATTGTTCAGTATCTGTTCAAAGGCTGCTGTTTTGTTTTAAAAAATTAATGAATGAATTCTAAACATTTTTTTTTACTTCTGGTTGAAACAGAAAAGTGAAGTAAATAAATACGGGAAGCTTGGCTCTAATGAAACATTAAAGAAAATTGGACCTTCCCTCGGATCATGGGAGTGTGATACATGTTTGGTTAACAACAAGGCTTCAGAGAGTAAATGCGCAGCTTGTTCTGCTCCTAAACCAAGGACTAAGCCTGCGGTGACAAAGCCATCTCAGGTTCCAGCTTCAGACGTTATGAAGAAGTTTGCAGCCCCAACAGGATCATGGGAATGTGAAACATGCCTTGTAAATAACAAACCAACAGATAAAAAGTGTGCAGCGTGTCAAACAGCAAAGCCTGCTGCCAAACCTACAAAAGCAAGTTTTACCTCGAATGCTAATGACCTGATGAAAAAGTTTGCCCCACCAGTTGGGTCCTGGGATTGTGATTCTTGTATGCTCAGTAACAAGGCTTCTGACACAAAGTGCGTTGCTTGTCAAACCCCCAAAAAAGGGGAGTCTGTAACTGGATCAAAAATGATTGATATAAACTCGGGTAAAGGTACTTCAACATCTGGACTAAACTCGCAAGATGCAAACAACAATAATGATTTAGAAAAGAGGTTTGCTCCAGCTGCTGGTTCGTGGACATGTGACACTTGTATGATTAGCAACAAAGCAGACGATAAAGTTTGTGCAGCTTGTTCAACCCCAAAACCAGGCTCCACATCTGACAGCTCTACAAAAGTCGGTTCACAGAATGGTTTTGGTGGATCAAAGTTCACTATTGGAGCTGGAAATAGTAATAGCTTAGAAGGAAACAAGACAAAGCCAGCATTCACGTTTGGTGGCTCAGACTCAAATGTGAAAGAATTATCGGCCCCTGCTTTCAAGTTTGGTGGGGAGTCATCAGCTGTTGATAAGAGCAACTCTAATGCAAAGTTAGCATTCACATTTGGAGCTGGCTCTTCGACTGGTAGTAATTTTTCTTCAGGTGGCATTCCATCAGATAAAGGAGAATCTAACGCAAATGATGGAGCGGCTGCCACTAAAGCTCCAACGGGGTTTGTTTTTGGAGGGGCTGCCGTTGGAGAGAAAAAAGGTTTGTTTCGTGGAGTTTGTTGCTCAGCCGTTGCCAAATTTCTTTACAAGACAGTCCAGGGTGTTTTTTTTTCAGTTTTGTAGAGGTTGATTCGTGTTTGCCAGGGATTGTTTTATGAAGCTTCCAGAACAGGAAATCTAGTTGGCAATTTTAACAAAAGGAAGTTTTTTTTATAATGAAGCACTTTGGTGGGCTATATATTTTTTTGGTTGGGAACTTTGCTGGGTTATAAACTTTATTTTGTAAATATATTTTGTCTGGCAGCGCACCTTCACGGCACTATCTAGGTTAGCCTCTTGTTGTTACTGTTGAATAAGTACCTAATATTCTGTTCTTGTTTGATGTTGTTATTTATGTGAAAAAAAATGGTACTTAGTACTTATTTGTATCAATCGAGGTGGATAGTGGTAAAATATGTACTGAGTGCTGGAGGCTTGAAGTAGATGTTCGTTGATCTATCCACTGAAATTGAAAAAGAACAAGTGTTTTATTATATACCAGCAAGGTATTTGATATTAAGAAATTTTCTTTTGAGACAAAATAAAAGTTTGTAAGAAAAAAATGATTTTATTAATTGAAGTACAGAGCATGACAAAACTCGCGCACGAGCAGTTTAATTTACAACAGCAAATGTAAAAACAAAGCTTGCTGACCTTGAAATACTTTTTAAATCAAATTTTGCTGTTTTCTGGAGTTTTAAGGAGTGGCACTTTTGTTAATACTTCAGGTATCTAGTATTTAAAAAAACTATTGAATGCGTCGGCAAGTAATATAAACTTGAAGTGTTATATGATAAATAAATTATCGTCGCCATGAGATGATGGGAAAAGCTGACGTTTCGAGCGTTAGCCCTTCGTCTGAGCTTCTCCATCTCTTTTAGTTTTTTTTAAATTGTAGTCCGAATACGTGTCCGCTTCTGTCCGCCATTTAGTTTTGGTGTCATTATCTACTATTTCGGAGGTAAACATTGTCTCACATCTACTATTTCTATTAAAACTAATCAAATTTCGCTTAGTCGAGCTGGTATAATTATACACGTGTGAACTTTTTAGTTCACGAAAGAAGTGCTTAGAGAAGAACAAGCCACAGGCAAGTTTTCTTCCTCTTCTTCTGAAGTGTTCCTATCATGAACTGAGAGTAAGCAAGCGAGTTTTTTTTCTTTTATAAAATAATCCACACAAACAGCGGGTAAATCCCCGCGATGACGTATGCAGATGCACTCTATTCATATTTAGAGTGTGCCACCACAGCCAATCAGAACGTGCGTTATATCTTGTTTTATAAATAAAATTGAATTGAACAATTCATGTGTAGTGTACTGATCCTTAAGGCCCAGGAATTAAAAGTATCAGAGCAGTTTGTTTAAGCCAATTTACCCATTTGCCTTTTTTATTTATTTGTAAAGTAACACAACAAGAATCCTCAAAATAATGGTCATCGTTTTCTGGGCCTATTGGAAAACTTCTTTCATAGGTGACTGAGCTATATTGGTCCAAAGGAAATAGAAAGTGTTTTCTAGCCATTCTTATCATTGATCCTGGATAGTATGGATCGTACTCTAGTTTTGGATAACACTTCTTATGTTTGCCCTCCCAGATGATTCAGGACCAAAAACCATCTCACAAGCTGTATTGGCGGGCCTTCTAAAGGTTCCTACTAAAGCGGATTTTGAAAAGGAACCCAATGTGCAAGGATCCCCATCAAAACCTTCGTCTATCGCAGAAGCAGCCTCATTAGGTTTCCTTAAAGTTCCTGGAGTTGGAGACAAGAAAGGTTTGACGTGATGTATTAATCTATTTTTCAATCTATGAACTTGAACCATTTACATCCAGCTTAGTAAAGATTTCAACTAAACCAACAATGTTCTTCTCTGGAAGTGATAGTCGAACCCTTGCCAGGGACCATTTGATATGCCTGTCTTGAAACCTAGAATAAAAGTACAGTCTTGTTGAAGTTTGATATCTGACTTGTAGTTAACATCTAGGGTAGGGCTCGCACGGTACATGGAAAGCCTGAAAATGCATTGAATTTTAAAATGTCATTTTCCAGGCCAGTAAAGCCGTTTATTTTTTATTAGGGTTGTGGAAACGTGGAAAATTGGTACAATTTTGATGGGATTGTACAAAAATAACCTAGAGTTAAAAACCTTGTTTGTTCATACAAATACCTCGATCGATACATCATGCTGTTTTCATGCGTTTTTGCTAACGTGTCAGAAAAAGAGAAATCAAGGGGTTTTTTTTATGTGTTTTGGCAAAGAAGTTAATAGCACACTGTCGTCAAATATTGAGAAAGATCAAGGAGAAAGTTTTGGAAAGTCATGGAGTTTTATAACTTTAAAAGAGTACAAATCTGGTAAAGTAAAAGTTATTTGGGCTAGAATCAATACCAGTTCGTTTTGGCATTTAAACTTTACATTTTTATTTTAATTCAGAAGCCACTGCACCACCCCCAAATGTGAACCTGTTCAGTGCCTCAGGAACCAGCCTTACACCTCAAGGTGAAGCGCCAATTCCCACTCAGCTCAAGCAACCAGGTAAGTGTCATCTCATTAGAGCTGTAAACTTAAGAGTTGTTAACAAAAATTACTTATTTTTCAATCCTACAAAACTTAATTTTATAGTAATAAGTGAATGTCTTGCATTGGACTTTTCCGCCGTTTACAGTACACCAAGAGACGCAATGTGATCTATTTCTGCGGGATTTTAAACATTGTTGGCAACAGATTTTTCCTTTCACAGTTTTTGGAAGGATAAAAAATTGCAAAAGGTATCCTGCCTCAGGTACAAAAAAAATTGTCGAGATGTGATGCTTGTCCTTTTCCACAGCCTTTGAAGTGGTTTTCGATTCCTTTTCCTGAAAGACGAAGCAAGTAACGCAATATTTTTGTCAAAGTTGATTAAAATCACGACTCTCTTTATTGCAAACATGTTTTGGCAGTACTCACTGCCATCGTCAGTGCAACTGTTTGCTACCAAGTTTTGGATTCTGCCGCTACGGAATTTGTGCTAAGAATAAAAGAGGCTATTCATACTAGTAGTAATCAGAGATTAAGGAGTACGTTTCACATACTGGTCAGGTCATATTTGTTATCTCAGTCATTTACTGACCTGCAACATTTAAGAAATAAAACATATTTTACCATAACGCCGTCGAAAAACGTGTCACCAACCCACCATGCTGCATGAAGTCGAGGCATTTTCCAGCTGGCTGGCCGTACCTACCAAAATGCTCTGATAAAATCAAGCCTGAGCCTGCGAGCAACAGCACGATAAGTATGCACTCTTCTTCGTCAAATGCAATAAAGTGTGAAAATCCTTGGTTAAACAGCTTTATAATACTCACCTTTGGATTGGGGTTTACAGCTTTTCTCATGTTGTCCCAACATCCCGCGTGGTTTATTATTCTTATAACCCATAGAAAAGTATGGTTAATTGCTTAAGTAAACATTTGCACTGACGATGGCAGTGAGTACTGCCAAAAGGTATTGCAATAAAGAGTTGCCATTTTTTATCAAATTTATCACTGAATTTCATCTATTGGAAATTTTTTGTCAAAAAAAAACATGTTTCTGCATCAATACTGTTTGCCACTCTCTTTGTTTACTCAATTCATATCGCATCACTGACCAGCAGAACATGTCTATTAGGGTAAAGAGAGAGTGTCAGTGCGCTTTTCACAAATGCAGAAAAGTTATACTCATTGGGCACGATGAGATCTTTGTTGATTCCTTTCTGCTCTTTAGTAGTAATTTTGATTTAGGCCTCTAAAAAAAAAGTTGGATTTTGTAATGGAAAAGTTGATGACAGTTTTGATAGATTCTTCATAAATTCAAAAATGTCTTGATTTCATCATTATAATACAATTCAAAGTATGGTTTGTCAACGACCCGCATTAAAAGCTGTCCAAAAGTAAAAATAGCGTGTATGGGTTTGGAAGATCAATAAAATTTTCAAAGTTTCTAGTAATTGATTGATGCCCTACTGAAAAGGGTTGGATACCAAAGAATACCTGAACTACTCTTTTCATTATTTTTTTCACTTCAGAGAAAGCTGCTGAGACATCAAGTGCACCTTCTTTCTCATTTAATGCACCAGCCATTGTTAAATCGGAAAACACAACCGATGCAAAACCCACCGAGACCAGCAACACTGCATTACCATTGTTTGGGTTTGTATCACCAGGTGCCAGTGTTAATCCACTGGTAGCTACATTTGGTACTTCTTCTGCGCCCAGTAGTGTCGTCACAAGTTCAGTACCAGCTACAACTCTTGGTGGTTTGTTTGGTGTTAGTTCATCCACAGGAAATACTCCAAAAAGCACCAGTAGTTCATCAACTCCTTTTGCCTTTAGCTTGGCACCAGCATCGGCTCCAACAACAAGTTCTTTTATGGCTAGTTCTGTTGGGGCAACCAGTAATAACACATCAGTACCTAGTTTTTCTTTTAATGCTGGTACAACAGCAAAGACGACTGCACAACCCAGCGTAGCTCCAACATTCTCATTCACACCTCTATCAAAGTCTAAGCCTGCCAGTACTGATACAAAGCCAGCTTTTTCATTTACTGCTGGAGCAGGAACATCCACTGGTACTACAGTGCCAGCATTTCAGTTTGGTTCGTCTGGAGGCAGCACTGATAAAGCAAAAACATTGGCACAGCCATTCCAGTTTGGTGCGGCTGTAGGTGGCGGAGACTCAACTAAAACAGTATCACAGCCATTTCAGTTCAGTGCCCCCTCAGGCAATGCAGATGCTACAAAAACAACACCCCAGGCATTTCAGTTTGCTGCACCTGTTGCAAGTAATAGTAACACGACCAAGACGAACACCCCAGTGTTCCAGTTTGGTGCTCCTGCTGGAAGCAGTAACACAACAAAACCACCTTCATTCAATTTTGGCGGAGCGCAACCAACTGGCACACAGGTTTGTTTGGTATAACTTGCTTGCACTGAACAAAAAATATATTGTAAGCATTTAACACTCACTCACTTTCAGTAATTAGGTATGGAGACTTTGTGTGCTCTTTCCCCATTTTGTGTTACTAGGCACTTTTGCAATCATTCGCAGTGTTAGGGGTCTTGTGGATCATTCAAAGTCATTATGAGTCTGGCTGCAAACTTAAGGACTTAAAAATATCTTGAGCTTTGTAAAATTGCTCACTGAGCAGGCCTGTGATGAATGCGCTATCACCCCTCTCC
>JAOBRD020420444.1:0-18926 GCA_027575215.2 Hydrozoanthus sils | reverse complement strand
CAGTAGCTTATTAAGTGGCAAAAACCACAAAGCCCACGATTTGTTAACCAAACTTTAGGGTTTAAAAGGCCCGCCTTACGCGCCCGTGTTACATACTGGAGAGCGGCAAGCGCACGCGCAGACGTTTTTCAGCTCTGTTCCGTAAGATATGCTTTATTTTTATTACTGACTGATTAAAAACGCAAATTTCGTTGCCTGCTGTGGTCAGGAACCCGTTTTAATGAACTCAAAGTCAGAGTACAATTCGGGTGCATCATCGTCTATAAATACAATGACAGATTCCTGGAAGTCGACAAGTTCCCAGGCCTCTTGGTTTGTATAATCTTTTGAATCAAGCTTGGCGTGTTCGGCATTCCACGATTAATTTACGAAGGCGCAAAAGATACCGCTCGTTCTTCTCCTCTAAAACTGATGAGTCTAATGAACTGGTCCACCGACTCAAGGTTAATTGGTAAACTGGTTGATGTTTTTTGATAAGTTTCGAAATCTTTTTCAAAACTTATGGGTAAAAAAGTTTTCGGCAACTTTTTTTACTGCGAGCAACCTAGAACAATTTTTGCCTTCCTTAGCAACTTTTGAGTCAGCAAAAATAATAGTTAAAAACTGACCAAGCTGCCAAAAAGGTCTTACCATAGTTAATATATACGGGCTGGTTAGGAAACCATTGTTGTATGTCTTTGTTTGCCATTTTCTTTTGTTTTCTGATCTTGACCCTGCACAAAACGTGCAGTAAACACAAAAGCTTTTGAAACGCAAATCAACTGAATAGCCAGTCAAAATATTCTCACTAACACCTGAAATAAAGAATGTACAGGGTCACGGTCCGTTCAAAATAAAACAAAGCATCTTTGTACATTCTTTGTATTTCCCTTTTGAGGTTTGCCGGCCTTCCTAACCAGTCCGTATATTAACTATGGGTGTTACGTTCTACTATAAGGTGAAGGCCGCTGTGTAAAACTTGATCACTGACTGTCTAAATTAAAGTGTGTAGCCAGCACTATGATGTCATAGCAAACATTGTAATGATTGATAAATTGAAAGAGATTATTCATCGTGGATGAGGATATTTAGTGACGTTTCGACTGCTTACTGCTTATCTTCTTCAGGCGATGTGTAGACTGTGATCTTGTGATCGGCGCGTTGGGCAATTGAAGTACAGTACTCCTGCCCAAGGCTTTGCCTGCAACCGTGCATGCGCAACCACCAAACACGCGCGCGCATTTCAAAACGCACCAATCCGACGCCTCTACATATTGCTTGAAGAAACGGCCCTCAACAACTCACGTGATGTTTACTCATTAGAAACGTAATCAGAAATGCTACTTTTTTTATTAATTACGTTGAGCTTAAAGATTATATCGTGGAGCTAGCATTATAATGATCATAACAAACTATTTTAAATTGTAAGTTTTAAAAACATTTCAAGGCTGATTTACGAAAGTAGTTTTGTAACATAATTTTCTGTACGTTCGTATTGTTAATTTAGAAAACATATTGTATTAGAATAGATAGATAAGATAGATTACATCTTTAAAATGAAAACTAACGCTATTAAAATTCTACGTTTCGAAGTCATCCGGACTTCATTATCAAGAAACTAAAATTTAAACTATCAAACAGTGCGAGCCAAAGTATTTGTCTAATTGTCTAATCTAATTTATAATTTTCTCACCTTACACCTAGAAATAGTCCCATTGTGTTTCCTTTACCTTTCATGACTTTAAGAACAGTTTAAAGAATAATTCTATTGTAATTTTTTTCTTACTATAAATGAGACTGTTTAATAATTAAATTTTAGTTTCTTGATAATGGTAATGGTCTGCTTTTACGCCAGAAAATGCTTACACACTGCTTTTATACATATCTTACATTTGAAAAAAGTATATTTTTGTGGGCTAAAATTTATAACGTAGAGGAGGAAGATTCTTAACATACCAATAAAAAATATACTTTGAAAAAGTTATTACAGATTGCGACAAGATGCTATTACAAAGTGCGACAGGTATGTTATTACAAATTGCGACAACCGCTACTACGAATTGCGATGGGATGCTATTACAAATTGCGACAGGTATGCTATTACAAATTGCGACAACCGCTACTACGAATTGCGATGGGATGCTATTACAAATTGCGACAGTACAAACCTGCTTTGCCTTGGAAGCTTGGTACTGCTGGATAGGGAAAGGTTAACTGCAGCTGCGTACCCAACTTATCCGCATATTTGTTGGAGTCTTTAATGATAAAGTTGCGGCCCTTCTGCACAGCAAGCTGTTTAAAAGATTTTACGGCTTCCATTGTTGGGTCAGTGTTGCTGTACATTTTTACTGCTTCTTTGATCTTGGTGTTCTTGTACTCATTTTGGAACTTCAAATTTCAGACCTCTTCCACCATACTTCCTTGACGTGTAGAGGGTTGCGGTCGAACCCTACGGGTGATTTCATCCATTCTCGACGATGATCTTTCTTGCTTCTCCATGTAATCGATTAAATCGGCGACAGACAGTGGCTTACAGCTTTTCATCAATGAAAATCGGTTCTTCCTGCCTCTTTTTGTAAGCTTATGATAAGTTAGCAGAAACATTCCAGACCAACTTAAAGAATCAGATCATTCCCAGGCCCTGGAAGTCATTGAAGATGGAACAATTGACAAAAAGTGGCAACATCTGAAGAACACGTGGATTCCCACTTGCCAAGACTCGTTTGGAAGAGACAGAAAAGGCAAAAAGAATGGATATCAGTGGAGACTCTGGGAAAGGACGTGAGAGAAGGAAGGCAAAAAAAAAAAAAATCGTGAATAATTGTAGAGCACGAGAAGAAAAAAGTCAGGCCCAGAAGGAGTATACCGTAGCCCATCTGGCGGTGAGGAGTGCAAGAAACGACAAAATTAAAGATCACACATTGAGAACTTGGCAAATCAAGCCTAGGAGGTAGCAGTCAAAGGGAAAATGAGAGACCTTTACCACACTACAAGAAAGCTAGCTAGGAAGTTTTGCCACCCCAGTCATACGATCAAGGACAAACAGGGGAACACCATAACGACTACAGAAGAGCAGCTGTAAAGATGGGTAGAACACTTCAGTGAGGTCCTCAATTGACCTCCACCAAAAGAAGAAAATGAAGTGCGTACATAACAGAAGCGGAACACCCGTTAGCAGTGAATTGTAGAATACCATCTAGAACCGAGGTCAAAAGAGCAGTTACCAAGCTCAGAAAAAATGGTAAAGCAGCCGGCCCCGATAACATCCCAGCAGAAGCACTGAAAACAGACATTTCTACCACCATTGAGGTATTACACCTTTTTCAAAGCTATCTTGGAGAAAGAGGAATCGCCATCGGAATGGAAGGAGGGTCTCAACAACAACATTAACAACAACAATTGTTTATTTCCTCACCTCAAGTATAGCTATAATAAGTTTACAAATGTTTTTAATTACATCGTTGGAGAACATTCCTTCCTAGAACTTCTTTTCAAGTCTAAATCTTGCAGGCGTTTCTCCTCAAAGGGTGTAATCCCTTTTTGCGTTTTCTGTCTCCAGGCAGCACGGTCTTTCGCAAGGGATTCCCATCCAGGAATTGGGGATATATTGCAGACCCGTAATGATTCCTTCAGGCATTCCTTGAAACGTTTTAACTGACCCTCTTGCTTGCGTTTGCCACTGGCCAGTTCGGAACAGAAGACTTGTTTGGGTAAATGACTGTCTTCCATACGCATTACATGAACAGACCACCGTAGCTGCGCCTTGGAGATCAAAGCTTTTACACCAGGGAGGTTTGCACGACGAAGGACATCTTGGTTAGATATTTTGTCCATCCATGTAATGCCCTGATCTAACTTCTTGAGGTGTCTGCGGTAACAAGTCCAAGACTCGCATCCGTAGAGGAGTGAGGACAGGACAACGGCTCTGTAGACAGTTATCTTTATTTTCTCTTTTAAACCCCGCTCATTCCAAACTCTTGACCGCAGGCGTCCCAAAGAGTTGCTAGCTTTGGACAGACAAATGGCAATTTCCTTGTCAGGAGCTGCGTCTGAAGAAAGAAAGCTGCCAAGGTAAGTGAAGTTCTCTACATTCTTCAAGGCAGCGGCTGGCTGGTACACAACCACTGTTTTTTGGATGCTCACTGTCAGGACGAAGGCTTTAGAAGCAGAAGATTAGCAGGTGGCTAAGCACTGCAGTTCAGACTCGGAATGCGCTGCAAGTGCACAGTCATCAGCAAACATGAAATCTCGGATAAGGGCTTCGCGAACCTTTGTGTTGACTTTCAAACGCCGGAGATCAAAGAATCGGCCATCAGTTCTGTAGCGAATTCTAATGCCAGCATCTGTGTTGGCAAGGGCACTGGAAAGCATTTCAGCAAACAAGAGACTAAAGAGGGTTGGAGCCAGGACACAACCTTGTTTTACTCCTTTTGTAACAGGAAAGGGTTCAGACAACACCATCATGGATTACTCTAGCCATCATACCGTCATGGAACGAACGAACCATTCTAATGTAGTTAGGGGGACAACCTAGTTTAGCAAGGATGGACCATAGGCCCGGTCGGCTAACCGTGTCAAAAGCTTTGGTGAGGTCAATGAATAGCAAGTACAGATCTTGAAGCTGTTCGACACATTTCTCTTGTATTCGTCTGACAATCTGGTTGTTTTCTTTTTGAGTAACCAAGTACGCTCTTAGCAGTGTCAAAGACAGAGTCCTTGAAAGTTGACCAAACAGTTTCCAGATCATCGCCATCCGTGTTTATATCCTGCAGAGAATTGGTTATGGCAGCTGCAAGAGATTTACATGTGTCTGAAGACCATCAGTCAGCCCCCTTCATTGCTCGTGTGATGAGAATGTCCTTAATATCCCTCCGTCTCGTGATGATTAAATCTATTTGATGCCAGAGTTTGGAGCGTGGATGCGTTCAAGTTGATTTGTGAACTTCTGGCAATTCAAAAAGGGTGTTGATGATGGAAAGACCTTTCTCTGCACAGAACGACAGCAGCAGGAGTCCGTTTGAATTCATTTTACCGATGCCATGGCAACCCATCACATTAGGCCACGTGTTGCAACTGTTTCCAACACGAGCGTTGAAATCGCCTAAAATGAGTAGCTTGTCATTTTTCGGCACCGAGTCAAGAGTATTACTTAGTTCTAGATAAAACTGCTCTTTCACTTCGTCTGAGTAGGTCATCGTTGGGGTATAGGCACTAATTAAGGTCAGGTGTGAGTTGCAAGTGAGAGGGAGACGCATTATCATCAATCTGTTATTGACACCTTTAGGTAAGGTTTCAAGCCTCGGAACAAGATCTGTGCGAGATTGCAAAGCCAACCCCAGCTTCCCTTAGCTCTGTCAATTTCTTGCCACTCCAAAAATAGGTGTTGCCTGCTCCATGTTCCGTCAGATCTCCTGTGTCAGCAAAGCGTGTTTCACTGACCGCTGCAATATCAATATTGTAACGGGATAGTTCATTTCCTACGATTGCTGTCATACGTTCGGTGTCTTTTGCTGTTGCAAGTGTCCATGAGTGTTCTTACGTTCCACGATCCAAAATACATTCAAGTTCGTCGTGCTCTCCTTCTGGAGTTGTTTTTCACAAGTTTTGATCGACCGCTGAATTGGATGTATAGTCAGCTGCGGTAGACACACAAGAGACAAGCTTCTTTTAGGTCATTTTTCTAGACCCTTCCCCCATGGGGGTGAGCAGTGCTGTCCCTAAAAAGGGCTGTTCAGTCACCAAAGTTTCTGCCGAACTGTACCCTTGCCTCAGTGGGTAACAGAGCGACCATCAAACAATGGCCGCCTGAGTGCAGGTCCGTGACTAGTGGCTCCCAGTACCATCCTGCCACCGTTGCCACTCGCCACAAGGGGTTGACTACCCGGAATAACCATGAGGGGCTATTCTAGCCGGGGAGCCAGAACAAATTTTAATTGTAAAAGTTTAAATCAGTGCAAAAAATCGAAATAATATCAAAGAATAATAACGAAACCAAAAATGAAGTAAATGAAAGAAAACAGCACATATTTACTTCTTTATAAAATCATCAGAAATAATAGGGGAAAGAATATTTTGGTGAAATGCTGAACCGTTTAAAAGCTTTCTCTGAGTCTGGCTTTGAATGTTTTAATGGATAGAGATTTTAGACTTGCATTTAGCGAGTTCCATGTTTTTGCACAAGTACATCTTATGCTGAAAATGCCATAGTTTGTTCTTGCTTTTGGTAGCACGAAGGCGTGACTGGAAGAGAGCCTTGTACTATAGCCATGTACCATGTACAATAACTGTCAAAAACCATTGGTAACTTTTTGTTGTAGAATTTGTACACAAATAAGCTTGTATGGAATTTTAAAAGATCAAAAATGTCTAGTATGTTTGTTTTTCTGAATGAGGGACTAGAATGTTCATCAAAACTATAAAGATTTATATTTCTGACTGCACGTTTTTGTGGCTACTGCCTTCTGGGAAGGCTGTAGCCATAATGTCATCGTGTAGGTTCCGAACGTAAGTAAGGGCATAAGCCCGCGTGATTCGGAAAAACACTTTTTGGCCAATCACCAGATATCTTTCGGATGTCGTATAATTTCGTTTAGCCGAATATGATCCCACCATGAATTATTTACGTTTGAAGTTTTCTTACGTTTGTTCTTATTATAAACTGTTTGGATAATTTAAGCCTCTTTGTTCTTACAAAAATGTTCTTACAAAAAAGATTAATGCGTATTAATTGTTTAGAGAGAGCCGAAAATTCCCTTCAAAGAGCAATTAATAAGTTTTCTGAGAGGTGTAAACTATAGAAACCGATGTTCTTTTATAGAAAACTGAGAGCCCCAAACATATACATGTTATAGTGTTATGTGAGCTCGCGTATATGGGCACGCGGTATCAGGAACACGTGATCTGTGTGTGTTAATGGTCGCCACTAAGTTAGTTGTGTTATCAATTCTTGACATACTTTGGCGACGAGGATAAAACCTTTCTCACCGTAATGGCAACTCTCGGAAAGATAGAAGAGTTCAATAGTAGTACTGTGAAATTGAGCGATACCTCGAGCGCTTAGAACAATACTTCGAGGCGAATGGAGTGAAGCAAGACTCCGAAACGTCACACAAATGTCGAGCAATCCTCATCTCAGTGATTGGCGCCAAGGCCTACGATGTACTGGCAGATCTCTGTTCTCCCGTACCGCCTACCACAAAGACCTATGCGGAACTTGCAGCCGTGTTGAAAAAATATTTTGCACAAAAGAAGCTTGTAATTGCGGAAGGATACAGATTCTACAGTTGTTCAAAAGCAGCCGACGAGAGTGACTCCAGTTTCGTAGCAAACCTCAAGCGGCTGGTGACCACGTGCAACTTTGACACTCACCTCAAGGAAGCATTACGCGACAGGTTCGTCTGTGGTTTACGGAGCGATAGCATAAAAAAAATTACTGACAGCTGAGTACACCTTCGAACAAGCACTCAAAATTGCATTGAGCATAGAAACGGCGGAACGGGATGTCCGTGAATTTTCAAACTTAACTGGGAATGATGCGCAAACTGTCAACAAGTTATCGGCTGGCAACGCGAGAAGGAGCGACTCGAAAAACAAACGTGAAATCACGAGTTCAGGTCAATCTGTGGCCCACAATAAGCAAACAGGATGCTTGCTTGAGTTGTGGTAAGACGGGACACAAACGCACCAACTGCAAGTACAAAAACTTTGTTTGTCGTTCTTGTAACAAGACAGGCCACTTGGCCTAAGCAGAGAGACTAAACAAATCACAGTAGAACCCCCCTCTGGAAGTGAAAGTGACATTGAGTCAGAACTTGAGTCTGACGTATTCTCGGCATCACTGAATAAGGTGGGTAGGCGTGGCATTGATGTGCTGGTTGAATGGGGAGGCATTAGTGTAAACATTGAGCTTGATACACGAGCAGGAGTCTCAGTTATATTGGAAGAGATTTATAAAAAGCATTTTAGAGAAATTCCACTCAAGCTATGTTCCATCAAACTCCACACTTACACTGAAGAAAACATTAAAGTAAAAGGGCAAATAACCGTAGATGTAAGGTATCGGGATCAACATGCAGGCCTGCCCTTAGTGGTAGTACAAGGAACTGGCCCTTCTCTGCTTGGCAGAGACTGGCTCTCCACCTTGAAGCTAGATTGGGTGGGAATATTCAACCTCAAGGGTGCCACCCCTGAACCAACATATCAGAAGAAGTTACAAGAGATACTAGACACCCATGCTGAAATCTTCCAGTCTGAGCTAGGTACCATCAAGGGTATCACAGTAAAGCTAGAAGTGAAGGAAGGGGCAAAACCCAAGTTTTGTAAAGCTCGCCCAGTCCCCTACTCATTACTTGAAGCAGTAAATGAGGAGTATGACCGCCTTGAACGGCAGGGCATAGTAGAGAAGATCGGGTTTAGCGATTCGGCAACGCCCATGGTTCATATCCAAAAATCTGATGGTTCCACTCGCTCATGCGGGGACTATGCAATAACAGTCAACCCCCAGTTGAATGTCCCTCATTACCCCATCCCACTACCAGAGGAGGTATTCCACAAATTAAATGGAGGGAAACTGTTTACCAAGTTGGATCTCAAGAACGCTTACCAACAACTTTTGATAGATGAGGGAAGTCGCCCCTATGTTACCATCAATACACACCGAGGGCTATATCAATACAAACGTCTCCCATTTGGGATTGCCTCAAGCCCTGCCCTATTCCAGAAAACAATTGACACAATTCTCCAAGGTCTTGATCACGTTGCTAGTATTCAGGATGATATTCTAGTAACAAGGTTCAACGACACCCACCATCTCCAGAATATCGAGAAGGTATTCCAACGGCTCCAGGAGTATGGTTTACGACTCAAGCTGGCGAAATGCAATTTCATGGAGAAATCGGTGGTTCACATGGGCTGTACTATCTCGCAGGAGGGGATCTCTCCCACTGCAGAGAAGGTTGAAGCATTCAAGCGTGTACCCAGACCCGGGAACATAACCCAGCTTCGGTCCTTCCTTGGGATGGTTAACTATCATGGTAAATGGATCCCCAACTTAAGCACTATTCTGCATTCCTTAAACAAGCTTTTGCAGAAGGGACAAACATTCGACTGGTCAAAGGAGTGTGAGAATGCATTTCAGAGAGCTAAGACCTCCTTGACCTCTGACAAGGTTCTAGTCCACTATAATCCGAAACAAAACAAAACCTTCTTGCACGAACAAACCACGACGAACCCAAAACCGGGCGCCATTTTAGAAAACGACCGTTGGGATCATTTTCATTACAAAAGAGATAATCATATCCACCTCATTTCATTCATGCATTTGGAACACAAAGGAAATAATTTAATCCATCGCGTTTTGTTCATGAGCTATGACGTTATCCCAGAGATAATTTATGCAGACCCGCATATTATATTCATAAGTCTAAAACACAAAGGAGATAATTTATGCATGCCCCCCACTTGCGCTCAAAAAAGGGGGGTAATTGGGTCCCTACTATACTACTTACAATGAACTTTAACTCAACAACTGGATGATCTCGACTACATTCAGACGATGTCGCTTTACTATTGCTGGAGGGAAATGTACCAACTGGCACAGAAGAAGATACGTTGGAGAGCCTTTGTCGATGGCCCATGCTCCAACTTGGAGCTAAGGGCTTAAGTAAATAAGTAAGTAAGTAAGTAAGTATTATTATTATTATTATTGTTGTTGTTGTTGTTTTTATTAAGTTTTTAGAATTTACTTGAGTCACTCGAGGTTGCAGTATCTTAAGGGCTCATCCCCGATGGATAGGGACATCCTAGCGCTGACTGTATGTCTAGGATGAGGACGAGGCCTGGGTCTAGGAAGCCCAAGCCGCCAAGCAACTGGCGAGTATGCCTCATGATGAGAAAATTCCGCCTGCCCATGATAATATTTGTCGAAGGATGCCTTAAATAAACTATAATTGCCCGTGTAATCTGCCCATTAGAATGAATAAACTTGTAAAGCACGGCTGAAATATCTGGCTGTATCGTTGTGAGCCGTGATGTAGGGCTATACGCTTTAGACCGCCAGCAACCAAAACATTTACGCGACGGAGATTTAATGAACATCAACTCGTAAAAGTACATATATAGATTCGAGTGAGGCCTTACCACTGGAAACAGGGTACAAATCAAAGTTTTGCCGATCTATAGCACCAACAAAGAACCACATAAACCAACACAAAGGAAAGACAAAAAAATCTCTGACCTCGGCAGAATTCTACCATGCCAATGAAGGACAACACTATATGGTTAACTCGTAAAAGATTTGACCGAGTGCAAGCTAAAGCACTGGGGTTTTTTTTAAAAAAGGGGGCCCAAAAGGATCAAAGTACATGCAGCTTACTGATTATTCTCTCCTTTCCTTGAATGTTGTTACCAAATGAGGTAGCTCAGCTTTGATTCGAAATCCTTCATGTCTTTTGCGGTTGGTTCTATACCTAGAAACCTATGTGAAAAAGTTAGATTCGGTTTCAGTTTATTGTTTGCCTGTGTTTCACACATACATAAATATATAATTTACAATGAATAACTAAGTATATTTTGATAAATATAACATTATACAATTTCTTATTAATTGATTTACACTTAGATATATATTTATTAAAGAAAAAAAAAGAACACAAGGCGAGGAGGTTCATAAAGAAACCATGGAGCTTATTTGGGTTATGACCTCCTCGGAAAATGCATTGAATTGATTTAAAGAAGTGCTATATTTACAGATACTTTTTATGGAAAATTAAATACTTTGGAACCTCATAGATGCCAGCGTCTTCGTGCAATCTTCAGTGGAGCATCTTGGACTTCACTTAAGTGCCTTACCTGAAGTAGGTTTTGATTGGCAATTTTGTATCCTTCACGAGTCCCTGTGCAACTAATCACGACGCATGACATGTTCTTGCCAGTAAGACACGGTAGTATCAATACAGGGCTAGAAAAAAAAACAAAAGCGTAATAAAATTGAATAACAGAACTACGAACTAGAGAATACTATGCAGCAAATACAGTTGGTAAATAAACAGTTTACTGAACTTGATAAATACATTTAAATTAATGGAGGTTAGTTTATGCACTAGTCAATGTAAACCCCCATCCCGGGAAAACGTGGGGCATGTATAGGGCATAAATTGGGATTTGCCTATTGAACAAGCCCCAGGGGGTGGGAGTTCCTGGCAATATTGTTTTGTGTTCTATTAAAATAAAGTAGAAGGCATTAATATTTAGATTGCAAAACTTTGCTGTAAAAAAAAATCTAAAATATATAAATTTTTCAGTGCCCAAGAAATGAAAGTTGCATTGAGTACTACAGCTCTTTCTCATTTCATGAATGGACATTTGATAGTGTTACATGTTATTAATATATTAAAAATAGACATATAAACTGTAATGCAAGAACCGTGTACAAAATGCCTTGGCTTATCGCAGGATCAACTAAGATCTTTCAGCCAAACTGTGAAAACAGAAAAAAATGAAAATGCAAGGCTGAATACTGCGAGATATTAAACATGTCAGTGGAAAGACGCGATTAGAAGCTCGGACAAAGCCAGAATTTGCAGTGCCAGATAGCTGTTTCGTCCTTATTGGGACTCGTCAGTGACGCGTAGCAATATGAATAGATATACTGGAACGAGTTCTAGTTTATCTATTACGCTCAAACGCTGTAACTTAATCCTCATTTTTATCAAACCACCCCAAGATCAAGATAAGAGCCCATAAACTGTGGGGGTTTTAGTGGGGATTTTAACCAGGCATGGTGGCGCATTTTGCCTTTTTTACAAGTTATCAGTGCTAATGCCCCACATTTCCCCGGGGTGAGGGGGATGGGGGGTTGGGATGGGGGTTTACATTCACTAGTGCATTATAGTTTGGATTTAAAAGTATTTTCACCGATATTAAAGAAAACGTTTGCTTCAATCAATAAAAGGACTTTTTGACGAACCGTTCGGTAACAGACCTGTTGATTCTGAAACTCCACAAAGTTCTTCACCAATTTTTTGCCAGGCCACAAGATTTTCCACCAGGTTGATAAAAGAAATTAACCAGGTTAACCAGGTAACTAAGTTTTAGGGCATGGCCATTCTAGCGTTTTAAATTGAGTATTGGGTCCCACAGGTCTGTTACATAGGGAGTTCCGTTGTCCGTCCTATTGTAGTCATAGTTAATCTAGGGACTGATTATGAAAGCCGGCAAACTTCAAAAGGAAAATACAAAGAATGTGTAAAGATGCCTTTTTGTAGGTTGTACGAACCGTGAGGGTGCACATTCTTTGTTTTAGGTGTTAGTGAGAATTTTTTGACTGGCTACTTGCTGATTTACACTTTTACGAATACGAGAACGACCTACAAAAAAAACTGTTGTCAATCTTCATTGACCTTCAAGAGAATCGTTTTATTATTCTTTATCTATTCACAAAGCGTAACTTGAACAAAAGAGAAAGCAAGAGTCATGCGTGATCAAAAAGGGCTAGCAAGAAAGGTGGGTTTTGCAAGCCGCCGTCATAGATTTTGCCATCCTCGTATCTTGGCGAGAACGTTAACTTCTGTCTACCGACCTTAGCTTTCTAAGTCTTTCTCTCTTTCTTATTTCGCCGCTTCCTTACACTCGTACACCGTTAGCATGTAAATTGCTGGTAGATTCTCGAAAATCAAGATACTATTGTGGCAGTCATTACATCCATTTTGAAATGAAGTAAATCTTTGCAATCTGATTGGCTGACAAGCAGTGATAAATTCCAAAATTGTAATATTTTTAGCCTTTAAACTGCATACTTCTTCACTGAGCCATTTATAAGCAACCGTTAAAATTGAACAGTCAATGAGATTTCAGGATTCTACATCTCTAGCCAATCAGATTTGGCTTGAAAAACAACTAAAAGACATTTTGAAAAATTTGGCTTTTAGTAAAACGGCTGCTTTTATTAAATAAATCGGCTCTTTTTTTAAAAAATGAACAAAAAAATATTGATTTTTTCGTTTCTTGTTCCATAATTTTAAAATGGATGTTCGCCTGGTCACGATCCGCGTATCGTCATTTCACGTGTGAGAAAAACGATACGTCCAATGAGAAGCCGCGTATTGCTTTTTTTCACATGTGAAAAAAAAAGGTTACGTCCCATCAGAAGTGCGAACGTTAATTTGATTTTTTTTTTCCGTTTTAACTTGAAGACAGCACTAGCGCGCCATTTTCACATTTGAAGAATTGCTTTTTGGGAAGATGAATAGCCGTTTCGCCAATGTAAATTATATAAGTAAAAGCCAATATATTGATGACTGAAAAAACAAAAGTTACGTTAAGTTACAGGACATAAAGGTTGTAGAAGAATTTCTTCATCTGAAGAAGGAAAGTTGGAAGATTTGTGAAATACCCTCAGAAGACTTAAACAACTACTCAGCAGAATATATTAGATCAGTTAAAAAAAAGATTGAAAGGATTTTGAACCGTCAAGCTTAAAGGAACAATGTCCCGACTCGGGAGACTAGGTTCTAGTGAGAGATAACTTGATTTCAGGTTGGCCTAACCCAAAACCAAGTTTATGTCGTAGAGTGGTAAATCTAAAATCCATCCTGAAGTTATATTTGTTTCTATTGACCTGAACAACAACATTTCACCTCTTCGCTATAATTTCTGTCAATATTTCTTTTATTTTTTTGTAAACGTTTAAAATGACTTCGAGATTCCTCTTGCTTCTATCTCGCCACGATGGGCTTAGTAGTGGAAGCGGTCTACCTCAGGAGTTAACTGCAGAAGAAAACAAAAAACATAAAAGTCACTTCCTGAATTACGATAAATAGTAGCGAAATATCACGATCATTGAATGCATGATCAGAACGAAAGAATTATGAACAAACAATCGAGTTCACGCGCCATAACTACAATAGCGAATTCAATCGATACGTGAGAAACTTGTAAAACTTACCTCTTCAGTTAACCTTTGGAGTCAACTACAGAAGAAAACAAAAAACATACAAGTCACTTCCTAAATTATGATAAATAGTAGCGCAATATCACGATCATTGAATCCATGGTCTGAACGAAAGAATTATGAACAAACAATCGAGTTCACACGCCATAACTACAATAGCGAATTCAATCGATACGTGAGAAACTTGTAAAACGTACCTCTTCAGTTAACCTTTGGAGTCAACTACAGAAGAAAACAAAAAACATACAAGTCACTTCCTAAATTATGATAAATAGTAGCGCCATATAGTTCATGCGCCATAACTACAATTGATAGCGAATTCAGTCGATACATGCATAAAACTTACTTCTTCAAATAAAAACCTCTTTCGATTCCATCTAAGTGTTGTAGGAAATCGTTGAAAATCTCAGAAGTGTATTGGCTTTGTAAACTAACTGCAAAGTTTTCTCGCTGACGCGACTCCACACCAACTGATTGTGGCCCAAATTTGTTTGTTTCAGTTAATATGGAGCACATTTGAAGTAGACTAGAACTTAGTCTCCCATAGCGGGACATTTTCCCTTTAAGATCTTTTATTTCCAGCTTCCAGAGGCATCTAAAACGTGAAAACTACCCAGCCAGCTTTATAACTGATCGATCGGATTTGAAATGACTAGAAAATGTCTTTCATCGAAGCAAAAAGAGTTGAAGAGTGAAGGACGAGGTAAGAAAGACCCGTGCAAAAGCTACTTTGACAGATAAAGACATCGACATCCTCTAGGTAATAAACTGCTTAGTCTTCATTCTTCAGAGTCGATAGTAAACACACTGTGGCTCAACAACTCTATCCATTTTGGTTTATGCGGGTGCCAAGAGTACAGAGAAATGTGTTAGGAAGATGTAAAATTATTCAAGGATTCCGAAGGAGTAGAATACCTCGACTACACAGAAAGGCAAACAAAAACCCGAACGGGGACAGATACTGAAAATACTAGAAAGGTGAAGCCAAAGATGTTTGCTACTTCAACGGAAAGAAACCCGGTTGGCTGTTTACAAGACATACAGTGAAATGCGCCGCCATCTTAGATTTCGCAGCCGAGCGGCATTGGGTGCGAGCGAAAATGAAATACCGCCTGCCCAAAAACTAGGATTTTTCATTGTCCGCCCACTTTACGCTTGAGTTCCTTTCGCCTGTCACGTCTCTTTTAATGGGCCAATCACACAATGAACCTTTTAACGCAAAGTATATTTACTATCGCCGTAACTCAATCAAATAGTCAAACATATTTAAAATCTTGCAACTTATTCTGTCGGGTTGTCGCCTTCGCAAACACAATCGTTGGCGAAATCCTAGAAAAAAGTGATACAAAAACCACTAAATTGGAAACGTTTTATTGACGATAATATTATCAGCATCGTTCTGATCTACGACCAGAGATGAATAGAAGTCTATGGCAAACGAACTCCATCCAACAAGCAAGTATCTTAGACACAATTGTTTATAAAGGCAAACGTTTTATGAAACAGCCATTTTAGGTCTGTCTACTCACTTCAAACTCAAAAATTCTAATATGTGTCTGCATTTCAAATCTGCCCACCCAAGACGAGTTGAGAAAGGCTTTGTAAAACACGAAGTAATTAGGCTAAGGCTAAACTCGAAAGAAAGCAAATTCGTAAAGCAAAGCGCCTCGGTCTTAGAACGATCGAGGATGCACAGAGAAACACCTTCCAGACAATGCAGCAGTAAAAAAAACTAAGGAGAAAATCTTGCAAAATTACTTTTGTACAGAATTTAACCCAGCAATAGAAAATATAAAACAAATACTGACTGTAAGAACTGGTGTTTAATCCCACAAAAAAGAATCAAATCGTGCAAACAGGCTTATTCCCTCAATACATGCTTGTTAAACACCATCCGAAGGAAGCGATCCTCCAGAAATTTACTTGCTCTGCCGACGAGTAGATTCTTTGATTTTCCGTTGTAGATTTTCTTGGATGAACTCAGCGGCTATGCAAATACCGTCTGGTCCGCAATACACTTTTTGGAAGAAAGATTTGTATGACGATCGATCAGCGCTCTTTGATTTCCACGCTGCGAGAGAAAACATCACAAATATGATGCTTTTACCAAAACCTGTCGGCAAAACGGCTAAAATATCGTTGCAAACAAATAAAGCTGTGTTGGTTCCTTTTGCTGCCGTTTTAAAACCACTATTCCAAAGCTATTAAATAGAGTTTATAAAATCTAAAGCTCGATCAATAGTCTGTTGTATACTTGCATGCATAAAACGTCCGGATCTCATCACAGCCCATTGTCTTCTAACAAGCGCTGAAACAATCACAAACCCCGTCAACTGGTGGACGGGATTTGAAACTTTGTCCTGAGAAAACCCTAGTTCTCTTTCGATATGCTCCGCTTTATGGCATAATTATGCATACTTCCTAAGTAACTAATAGGTCAGCGGTCACACTTCAAAGTCATTCAAATACAAATGAGTGGAAGGTACATAACCCCAGGAGCGAAGCATTAAAGCAATTATTTCTTTCGTGATTAACTCAGGTCAGTGAGTTGTTTAGAATTTCTATTTCTGCGTATGAGTATTTTTTGCTTGCTTCTTGCTCGCATTACTCTTTTATTTGTTTCAGAACCACAGCATTCCGTTGTCGGTTGACGTGGAAGAACCGCGGGTGGAAAACAGCAAATATACAGCTATGAGTCTTCGTCGAGAACACAAGTTCACAATGTGCCACTTGAACCAACAGTCGTGGTAGCAAACGAAGGAGATATTTCGAGGGCTGAAGTGCCGAACGAAGACCAGAGTAAAGAGCAATAAAAGGATATCGAGTTCGATATCGATGGCTTGAAAGACCGACTCGGCATTGGCCATATTATGGATACTTTGCCCTCGTTGACTCAGAAACTCTCTAGTCAGAAGCCAACCACCACTGTTCCAGAATCTGGAAACGGTAAAGCATCCGACTCGGATGGTTTTGATCCTACTGAGAGATTTTTAGCTACTGAAACCTCAATGCCTAATAAGACAGAAAATGTTCAAATGCTGGACTCCAGCACCGTACAGTTCTTACCATTCTCTTCGAGGAAAAAGAGAGCTTTGTTCCCAACGTTGTGGACATAATAGCACAGCGAATCAATGATGCTTGCTCGAAAAAGCCATTAGACGCGAAATTAAAAGAGCCCCAAGATAAGTATAAAACTCCAGAGAACTGTAAGTTTCTTTGTGTTCCCAAAGTTAATCTAGAGCTTTGGCATGATTTACCTCGTAACACTAAGTCCAAGGATCTTGGAATTCAGGAGGTTCAAAAGAATATTGTCAAATCAGCTCAGCCAATGCTGATATTGTTTGATTTCATAGCCAAGGCTCAAGCAGAAAGGAAACTGCTACAGCTCATGGATATATTACCCGTGTTTGCGGATGCTATAACCCTGTTAGGTTATGCATCTTACTTGACCTCACTGAAAAGAAGAGATCTTCTAAAACCAGACATAGCTTCTGCTTATCAGTCATTGTGTAGCAAATCCAACCCTGTCACAACGTTTCTGTTTGAAGATGAGCTGCCTAAGCACATTAAGGATATTGGTGAAGTGAATAAAATTGCAAAGAAGACTCTTAAGTCAACGGCTTCACGACGAACAACTGAAGATTACAAGTACAACAGCAGCAATAGCAACAGCAGTTATCAGGTTTCACAGCGTGGCAGAAGAACTTCTTTTTTAGGGTTTCGAAGATACAAACAACAGCAACAGCACCTCCAAGAAAGGAGAATAGGGACAAACACTGTGTTCAACAAGGGGCTTAAGGATCAAAAGGACAAAGTGTGAGCAAGGTACCTGAAGCTTATGCAGGTAACCTGCAATATTATTTTGAGAACTGGCATAAAGACACCAGTGATCCATGGGTACTACAAACAATCTCAGGGTATCATTTAGAATTTTGCAGTATTCCAAAACAGACTGTGCTACCTAAGCCCCCGTCTTTTAGTGAGGGTGAGAGGAAGCTTATTGATGATGAGATTAATAATCTCAAAGCCAAAGGTGCTATTAAGGAAGTTCCTTCCTGCTCAAATGATTATTTCTAATATTTTCCTTGTACTCAAGAAAACTGGTGATATGCACCCAGTCATCAATTTAAGACCTTTGAATATGTTTGTTCAGAAAATCCATTTCAAAATGGAAAATATTGGTATGGCTTTAAGTGCTATTGCATAAGGAGATTACATGATTTCATTAGATTTGAAAGATGCTTATTTTTGTATACCAATTTATAAACCTGACCGCAAAAATTTAAGATTCCAATTTCACGGTAACACCTTTAACTTTACTTTCTTGCCTTTTGGCTATAGTCTGGCTCCCCGCGTTTTTAGTAAGGTTCTTAAACTTGTTGTATCTCACTTGCGGGTAAATGGATTTAGGGTAGTAATCTTTCTTGATGATATACTTTTAACTGCCAGTTCACCCCAAGAGTGCATTTCATAATTATTTGTACGTAGAACCCTATTGGAGAATTTAGGATTCATCATAAATGATGCAAAATCCCAGATTCTTCTAGTCAGGCAAATAACATTTCTGGGATTTGTTATTGACACAGTTTCAATGAAACTCTCACTTCCTCATGAGAAGGTGCAGAAGATTGTATCTGCATGCAGAAATCTGTTATCAAGTATTAGCCCTTCAGTCAGAGATGTAGCTCGTGTGATTGATTTGCTGGCTCCAGCTTTTCCAGCTGTAAACTATTTGAGACTTCGTTACAGATCCATTGAAAAATGTAAATCACAAGCTTTATTCTCTGATCCAAATTTTGATCAGAAAATGAAACTTAGCTCCCATGCATTGCTAGACCTACAATGGGTAATAGATAACATCTCTAAATTTAATGGGTGCGTGTTTGGTAATAATATAATAGATGTCTACATTGAATGTGATACAAGTCTGGCTGGCTGGGGTGCAGTATGTAATCAGCAGTCAGCAAATGGAAGATGGTCATTATCAGAATCCAATAAT
>JAOBRD020420336.1:0-18927 GCA_027575215.2 Hydrozoanthus sils | reverse complement strand
CCGATCTACGCACTGATTGGTTGAGAGCGCAAAAACCAATCAGCGCGCGAGATTCACTGGGGTTATTTTATAATTATTTTTAGTATTATAGCTCTAGGCTACTGAAAGTCTAGGCCCAAATTAAATTCTAACTTTTGCAATACTGTAAAACAATAATAACAAGGTTCGAATTAGCACATGACAGTTCGCAAAATGTTTGTGAACCGATTTTTGGAACTTGCAAATCGAAGATTATCATTTGATATAATGTATTTGTTTCAATTTTTGTGTAAAAGAAGACGTATAGCTGAAATTCGGGACAAAGTTCAGTTGTACGCTTGCACTTTAATGGTTTTCCTTGACAGTTATAAACAACTCATGTAAGGATTGACCACCGCTGACTTGGTCTCTCGACAGAGTATTTTTTTTTTAATAGATCGCTTTATCGTCTTAACTTCTTTTAAAAAGACGACTAAACACCGATTTTTTGTCTAAACTTACGTAGATTTTCCCAGTTTTAAGTCCATACAGCGATGCGAAACAATGTTGACAGTCTTGAGATGTGTCAAGCAGCCTTGTTTTTCTGCGACAATTTCTGCTAGTTCACGCTCACATTGTATTGCATGACTCAAGACACCTATACTGACTACACGATTGTACTTATAAAGAGCAAACTTGTCACGACGAGATCTGAATTTGGTCATATTTTGTTTAGAGAAGTAACGCGCTCCTCGCTTTTAATGCATCACACAAAAACACAAACTAAGGAAATACAGCCGACATAAAAACGACACATTAAAACAAAAGGAGTTAAATAAATGCGGTAGATACATGCTCTTCCCGCGGTTTGACATGGTGCTTTTCTTGTTGTTCTTGATTTTCAATTAGCGACTGACATTATACCAGGTTTGTTGCATTCATCTTTCCTCGTAAATGTTCTTAGTCAAGTTAACTGTAAGGTTAGTTTTGTCAACTCTTTTTCTTCTCTATTCAAATTTAGTACTCGTATCACTTCCTACCTGACTTTTGAAAAGTTCTGAAATCTGTGGATGAACTGCATTTTGGCTCTTCCATAGGAAGCCCGAGTAATAAACAAAATACTAAAATTAAGAAAAAAATTAGTTATTCAGATTTTTTTCTCAATTTACATTAATTGTCTACAGAAGTATATCTATTTAATGTTTTTTAAATAATAAAAGATTTTCTGTCTAGTACATAATTTTTAAGCAGTCACTCTATCAGCCAAGACTAGAACTTATGCTATTTGCTGATAGAGTCTAAAAATTTTTGGTAAAGTTAAAATTAATAACTGAAATTAAAAAAAATTATAACTGAGTTAAAATAAACTTTCGTAGAAGTTGTCCTTGATAAAAGAGTTTCAAGACCGTTACAATTTTTAGCTCGGGAGGAGGCGTGTTTATTTTATGGGGGGTTATAAATTATATCAAAATCAATTACATTGCATAGTTATTGTGTAATCTTTTTAGCTGTTTGAAGGAAACTACGATCGCAGCACTGCAGTGAAGCACATAATCCATGTAGTCATGCAAGGACGATACTTCGGCGTTTTACCAAAGTCACATCACGGTGGGGTGTGTCTGAGACTGGCTGTCTACGGTGTGAGCAAGTCGGGTATGAAAATTAAAATCTAGTTAGAACCAGATCTAACTTTTTCTTTAACATTTTCTTCTTTCCGGATCTTTCTTCTTCCAAAATACAATCGCTTTTAGCAGTTGATTTTACGGGTCCATATGTCTAAGGCTGATCAAAATTAGTTTTACGCTTGAGCTTCTATAGAGGCCAAGCAGAAACAGCAACTAGTATATTGATTCTTTTTTTAAAAACCCAATCTTATAATATGTATCAGGAAAAAGCAGGACGTTGCCTAATTTGAAATAGCGCCAGATGAAACTTCAATAGTCGAGTGTTTGGCGTAAAGAAAGGGGTAAAATTAAAATTGCAATGTACTGATAACGAACAACTTTGCAGCTCTTACAGCACAAAACTGTTTCAGCTGATTATCAAAGAAAAATGTTAAAGTAAATTCAAATATCAGACAGTTGACAAGTTGAAACTTAATAAGAAAGCAACTGTGCATTCGAGTAAGCAGACACTTTAGACTAAGTTGATTTAGTCAATATTAATGAGCATGTTATGATTGCAATATTATCTTTAATCTTCCCCAAATCAACTGCATCGATACAGCGTGTTCATCTTCAGCTGTCGGTATCAAGAGCAGTGCGATAGTTTCGGAACGCAGGTTCATTGCGTCAAGTTTTTATGATGCATGGTACAAGCCTCATTTAGCCAGACTGGGCGTAAGCGGTGGTTGGACGTCAAAAAAAGATAATAAAGATACATGTTGGCTACAAATCGACCTTGGCGATGTTAACGTGATTTGCGCTGTGGCAACACAAGGCCATTCTAATGCTAAAGAATGGACTACATCCTACAAACTCATGGCGTCTGTAAACAACAGTGACTGGAGTTACTACCGAGAAGGAGGGGGTGATAAGGCAGGTTCCTTAAAATTCCAATTAAAAGAAAGTCAAAACGATTTTAGTAGTAGAGACGTTGCATTTGCTTTAAGACATCACTCGGCTTACATACGAGTTCAACTTTGAACATAGCATTAGGCTTCAAAAGCTTTCTTTTACGCTTTACAACAGCAATCACGCTTGCCATGTTTGAAGCTGCGTGTGAATGTGGGATAAGCCTTTCTCCATGCACGATGAACGTAAAAGAGTTCATCTTCGTTTTCTCCATGACACTCCGTAGCTCAGTAGTTAAAGCATCGTTTCCAGAAATCAACAATGCTTTTTGGCGAAACTGAAAACTAAGATTGAGAAGAGATTTTTCATTTGCATCACGCTTGGATGACGAGTCATTTGACAGAAGCTAGCACTATTCTGAAATGTTTTAAACTCCGCAAGCACCCGGAAGATACCTTTGATTAACAAATTAAGCTATCAAGAGAAGACACAAGATGTTCTTTTAAAGGTTTTGTAGGTGTTATAAGGAAACAGTTATTGTTCTATAAAAGTTACAAACAAACGGAAGGAGTTGACATAAGCTAAACTTATTCAGTTACAATTCGTGCCCACGTTGCATCGCTTCTTCCCGGTAGCTAGGTAAATCTAATGTTTACAGATGACAAAGCAAACCGTTTTGAAAATATAAAATTATCAAGTACAGATGCGAGATGTATTGTTGAGCTAAAAACTTTGGACACTTTGTAGGTGTTTACGGGAAACACTGACCGATCTACCAAAGTTACAAACAACCTGACGGAGCTGACACAAGATAAACTCATTCAGTTCAGACCTGCGACATATTACTCCTATCCAGTACTTAGAGTGGAGGTGTATGGTACTTTGCAAGGTAAAATTAATATTTACAAATTTATAAGTAGGTGGTCATGATAACTGGATCGCTTAGCTTGAATTGTCTCTTCTTTCTGTTAAGTATATTAGTTGTATTTTGTGTATTTTGTCGAAACTCCAATTATTTTTCCTTATTAGGAACGAATATTAGCCGAATGTTTTTATAAAATATTATGTCTTTTCATTCTTTTTGTACAATTGGTTTTGATTTTTCGGCCCCGGGCAAGCTTTTCTAAAGTAAATTTGTCGATTGGGAACTTGTCAATTATTTAATTCTATCCAAGTCATGCAGACCGGTGGGGAGGTGTCACAAAGTGCCCTTGTTATTCTTATTTTTGCAAAAGGTCGCCATTATGTAACTGCTTATCCGAATTTCATCAAATCTTGTGAAAAAATATTTTTTACGTTTGTGTGTTCTTACTCCTAGTTTCGAATATTTAAGGTCATTCCATTGAAATAGAAACCACACTTAGATTTTTGTCAAACTTTCCTCATTTGTTAATCATTATATGTAAACTGCAAAAATGAAATAAAAAAGGGGTTTACCCATGTTAACTTTTGAGATATGATTGATACAAATACCCCCTGCTGGGCTCTTTTTCTGTTACTGTAATTTAACCTGAAATTAAAACTATCGATTCCTCATGTGGCCAACCAAGATAACATCGAGGAGCATAAGGGAAATAAAAGAAGATAATGTAAAGAGTCCTTCTGGATTAGGAGAATAGTTTTCTTGTGAATATCGGCAAAAACATTTTTGATAAGGAGGCATTTTTGCGTGCTTTTGTTGTTGCTTATGTTTCCAATACCTAAAGAAACAATGTGTTCTTGTGTATGTTTTTTATATTTTTCCACACTTGCAACACTCAGATTTTTCGTATTTTTTCTCTCAGAGAGTCCTGTTGAAATTTGATTGACTGACGAAAAAAAATTGTGGGGTAGCCGTGCTTGTTTAGGAGAAACTCTAGGAAAACTGGAAAAACATGTGCTTTTTTACCCCAATTCCGAGGGGAGACTGGGACGAGTTAAACAAAAGCGCCATATATTATGAAAACTTCTATTTTTGCATTATTTTTTTCTGATATGTCTTTGAGAGCTCAAAATTCACTGCAATATCATTGTTGCTTTTCCTGGTTTTTATCATGGACTTTTGTTAAACATGGTATTGTTCTAAAAGCACAACTATAGTATCGAACTAGAATCGCTTCAATTTTTTGCTTAAAATAATTCTTTTTTGACCGATTTGATAAACAACATGTTTTATATCACTGAATTTTGTGATTGATTTTTTTAGAAGATGAGGCACATTTAGTTTCTCGATAGCTTGCTTCCATTAAAGAAGTGCTAGATAAGGCATATAGTACAAACTAAAAGTCAAAAATTCAAAAGTTACAAGAGAATCTCGTTTACTCTCCCTCACCATCTTAAGTAAGTTGTAAACTAAACATATTTTTCTTAACTTTCTATTGTTTTGTTTAAACAAGGAAATAATCTACATAACCCACATGTCAGAATTAATGAACCAGGAACTTTTCTAAAAGTTAAAAATGCCCATGCAAACTATACAAAACCTTCTCGTTAGACAAGCCTTTACCAGCGTACGCAAAATGTAGAAAATCTTTGACCATTCAAATTACATTACCTTAAATCTTCTCTGCTGCGACGCTTGTTCTATTATTTTAATTCCACTAATCCTTTTTATTTGCAAATGTTATATATTTTTACAAACCACAGATATTCAGTTTATTTTCTTTTAAATCCGATGAAATGCTAACGGTCGAAACGTCATCATCTTCAAAACTTCCTTTAGAAGGTAGTGGTTAAACCATGAATTTTTTAGGTTATCAAAATTATTTGTTGTTCTTACTCTAACGCTCGGAACATTTGATGATATAGTATTGATTTTTCAATACTTCTAACCTTTTCTCCGGGCCTCTTTCTATATTTTCTAGATTTTTAGTCACGCAAACAAGGAAAATATAGAGGTACACTGGCTCCCAGCCAAACTTGGAGCTACATACATTCGGGTGTTTCCGATGACATGGGTTGGAGGAGGTAGTCTTAGACTTGATGTGTATGGCTATGATGGTGGTAAGTGGACATTATATACTTAATGATATCACCCAGCTGTAACAGCTAAATGGTTATTACTGCGACGCAATATTCCTGTTAGTGTTTCTACAGTAGTTTCATCGTTTTCTCGCAGTTTGTTTTGTTTGTCAATAGAATTCTTTGCAGCAGCAAATCTTTCCTCTTTGATCTATATAGCAGCAGTCTCATTTCTCTTGAACCTATTAAAATCAGAATTTGCAGCAGCATTTTAGGATCTCGATTTTTGGTTATACAGCCACATGTTAAACCAATTACACGCTACTCTAATTGGGTGCGAAACTTTTGTAAACAAAGCGCACTGAGTCAGTTTATGTTTAACGCAGTAATTAAAGTAACTGCGCAAAAGATTAACGTATAAAACGTTGATTGAAAACTGCTAATGGCAAACTAAAGACAGCGTCCCATAGTACATGTTTTTTTGGCCTAACAATGTTTTTATTTACGATTTCTTCTATTCCAGTTGAAGCTAGACCTTCTGTTTTACTGGTAGATCAAAACCTGCCGTCCTTTCAGCGGTCAGTGAATCTGGTTTGCACCATCACTGGATAACCTCTCCCGGAGATTCGAATTCGGTGGCAACACAAGGGAAACCGCATTTCCTCAAATGATACAACCTCTAACGGAGTCATCACCTCAACTCACGCTGTGTCGTATAAAAATATCGCCTCTATGATGTCTGATCACGTGTGCCGTCTTGTAAACATGTCTGCCTGTCACGTGACTTGTATCAGCCCTGCGTATGTGTGTAAAGCGAGGTACAAGGTTGGGAAGTTTGCTGGAAAGTCCGCTGTGGTCACATTTAACCTAAGTAAGTATGATTAAAGAAAAGCAAAATTTTGCATATGTACGTGTTTTAAGAGTTTGTTCTGATTTCTTTTTTCTCAATCCCGTTCTTATCTTACCTCTTGTACCATGCAAAGATTCTTTCAGATTTGTTGGTCTAACAAGGATGATTACCTTTACAATGACTTAATATTTCCTTTAAAAAGAGAAATAAAGTAAATTGATTCAGAAGTGAAAAAGTTCAAGATCCTAAATCTACTAACTACGAATATTTTTGCTATTTTCGAACGAAGAGAGTTATTTGCAGAAACATCATCAAGTTTTTGCCTTTGATATCTATCTATCTTACTTCTAGCTTTATATTCCATTTTAGGAAAAAAAGTCTACATTTTGTTTATTTAAAGGGTTTGTTTTCACAAAAAGTATTAATGAATGAATTGGTAATCGCAAATACAGTTTATAAAAAATTTGTTCGATTGTTAGGTGCTCGTGTATTTTTTTCGTGATTACGTTCATCATCAGTTTGAATTTAGCTGGTGTATTAAACGATAACTTTTTTTAGTCACCCTGAAGAAGTATTGTTAACCACAGGAAACCTTAGTAGCATTAACTTAAACGTCTGTTTCTAAAAATTGAAAAAAAACCAAAGTGCCTTGTGAGTAATATGAAATAGTTATACAAAATCAGTGAAGTTTTTCTTAGCACTGTTTCTTTTCTCTCCAAATAAGCTTCAATTCCACTCGAAAAAATCAAGGTTATTAAGATTGAAAAAAACAGTATTGAGATTGAGTGGACAGAGCCACCACCTCTTGGAGAGAAGATCAAAGGTTATAAGGTAAAGCTCTAGTCATTGTTATATCATGTTAAATTCTCTTTGACTTTCATTATCTTTCTTTTGTAAATCCACTTAAGCAAATAGTTAACTAAAAAGTTCAAACAAGAAATCTTTAACTAACTAACATCTTTCCTCATTCTTTTTATTTAGAGCTACGAGAGTGTTATCAAAACAAGAAACGTCTTTTTTGCCTCTATAAACCTAAATTTTATACATTGACAAGTACACAATACCTCTGATTTGCTGCTTGAGTTAATAACTTCACCTTTTTTCTTGATGTTATATTTAAGTGAATAGCAATCTTGTTGCAATCTTTCTTTCCCTCAGATAAAGTTCCACGGAACCAAGTCCTACGATTCAGATTTTGTTGACCAAGGAGAGCGTGAAACGAGTTCCCGTTTGACAACTCTACTTGTCACCAACCTCGTTCCAGGCACGCGGTACAGTTTCCAGGTTGCTACTAGGGCTGGCTGAAGCGAGGTTGTGTACAGCGAGAAAGAGGAAGCCATTACAAAGATTGACAGTTAGTAAAGAGAAAAAAAAAAATTGGTGCTACCTAAATTTTCTATTACTTTAAACTTTCCGGAATATAACCGGGTAGGTTCTTCTTGAAATTTGAACTCACATAGCCAAATATATTACCAAAAAACTAGAATGCCTAAAATGCAAAGTTTCTGTATCATAAATTTGTACTTCTGCAATTAGACATGGACTACTTTACTGTTTCAGATCCAATTGCACCAAGCGTTCCTAAAGTTTTAGAAGAAACAAACTCCAAAACAAAGATTAAAGTTCAAATTGGGGCTGCAAAGCCACGAAACGGGCCAATAAGGTATTAAGTGCGCTAGCAGTGTTTGTTTTGTGATACCGGGCTTTTATTTCATACAGAAAAATGGTCCAGAGAGTCTCGCTTTGGTTTTAGCAACAAAAGTTGTCAACTAGAAGAGGTTATCTTAAAACATCCCTTTTAGCCTCAACCAAGCGGACAGTGTTGACTCCACAAGAGCAAATTTGAAAAAGTGGCAAATTTCAAGTCACACTTTTCATTATTATAATTTTCAAAAGAGATATGCAAACAATAGAGTGTCGAAACTACAATGGCGAATTGGTTATACAAAGTGAACCAAAAGCAACTGAAATATGCATCTTACTGCCATGTTACACTTGCGCATTTGTTGATATACAGGTGAAAATACGCAACAAAAAAAATATTGGTTGAATGTAATGCGTAGATTACCCAACGTAACTGAGTCAGGTTGTTTTCTACAAGTACCATTAAAACTATCGTCACACAATTTTGTAATTTATTTTCATCATTTGCAACAACTATTTTACATTTTCAATGTTTCAAATGTGCTTAAATTAAAGTTCAAAAAAGGTTTTGAATATACGCCCGCAAAGTGTAAAGTTCATTTCATATAGATTTTTAGTCATTTTTCTTACCACGGTTAATACAGTATCGTTACGTTAACAGTAGTTTAGTATTGACCTATAACGTAAGTTTATAACTGGCTTATTCTATCTGTTTCAACAGTTTCTACCAAATCATTGTACTCCTTGTCAAGCAAGAACAAGACATTCTTCCAGACGGTTACAACGAACGCCTAAAAGGATATTTACAGGCGAAAGAAGAAGGTCTGCCATTTTACATCACTGTAGAACTTCCAGCCGTAAATGTAACCAACAAAACTGAATTTATGGTTGGGGACGGAACAATACATGGACATTACGTTAATTTCAAACTACAAGAAGGAAAGTGGTACAAGCTGTTTGTTCGGGCTGTTACGTTTTTGGATGGGGCAAGTTTTTTCTTTTTTATATGAATTAAAAACAGGTGTTTGTTAAAAGCTAAGATGAAAAAAAAAGAATTTTAAATTGTCACATTTTTCTTAGCTTACTTACTTTACTCGCATATTTTTTTTAACTCCAAAAGAAGTAAAATTTAAGTAACTTATATATTTTTTCCGAGCTAGTGCTATCACAAGCAAGCATATGCGAAAATAATAATAGTGAGAAATTCTTAGTCCGGCCCTTCTTAAATATAGTTAATCAGTTCAGCAACCTAACATTGACTGCCGCAATGTATCTACGTCTAAATTTAAGCCTGCAAAAATTGACTTAGTAATTTTTTTGTAGAAAGCACTATATGGCGAAGTTTCAAAGATTGCTGTCGTAACAGTGGCAAATAGTAAGTAAAACCTACCTGCAATGCACTCAATGCACTCTGGGTATTACTTGTAATATCGGTTTCAGAGAAAAGCAAAATAAGTTTTTCAAATTGTTACTAACGTGTAACTCTTAAAATATCTTATTTCCAGAAACATACTCAAGCAAAAGTTGTTCCACTTGCGATGCAAAAGGTGGGCAGCACCCGATTTTACATTTCGTTGAGATAGAAGTTAGTAAAAACAGACATTTCATGTATGTACTTGTCAGCATTTATTGGGCTTTGATACCGTGGACAATTAGAAGTCTTTCATATTGTACGTTTGTAACCTGTGACAAGGTATTTGTAAGTGATGTAAAGCAAACATATACTTCAAAAAGGGTTTGGCAAATGAATGAATTACGCGGACCACTAGTTTATGTTTTGTTAAAAAATCTAAAAATATGCATTTATTGGCAAAACATAAAATGCGGCGAGGTAAAAGATAATTATTTTAATCTGAAATATTTTTTGTCTTCCGTCAAAGACCTGATATGGGTTATTGGTACACTTGTTGGAATCATTGTGGTTCTTGTAGTTACGAATGTGGTGTCACTTTGGAAGTTGAGAACAAAGAAAAGTTCAAGTAAGGAGGGAGAAAGACACGAAAATGTCTCTAGTTTCCCTAGAAGTATGGAACCAAAAATACCTAAAATGCCAAACCAGGTAAACGCAAAAACCGTTCGCCCTACTGATGGCAACAAGCTCCAAGTAAACGCTTTGAAGCAAAGAAAATCACCTTCAGTGATAGACATGCGTTTACAGCAAAATCGAGAAGATTACATGGAACTTCAGCTGACCAAAGAACCCGGGCCTTCCAAGATATACGCTAGCCTACAAAAGAAGGAAATTCTCGTAACCAGGCTTCATCGTCGTTTTACAATGTTGTCCGTGAAGGTTCAACCACTCAGGATGAAGACTTGTACGAAGAGATGCCATCTGAAGCATAAATTGAGACTGAAATCTTTTTCTTATTCCATTTCGTGCATGTAAGACCTCAGGCTAACCCTGTGTAAAAACGATAAACGCTCCTCATATTTTTTTTCTTTACAAACGGAAGTAAAATTCCATGCATTAAACGCCTTCTCAGCTTTCCTATTAAAATGTACATGGTTGCAGGTTGAGATTAAAACTGAAGGCTTTTCACCTTTCCGTTATTCTAAATTAATTATGTTTGTTCATTTTATAAACACAGCCAGTTGTAGCAAATATAATCGACATTACAAATAATTATTAGCCACTGTATTTAGCCCTCATACTGAAGACGTTCCAAGTTCGAACGAACGTTAATGTCTTTAGAATTTAAAAATGAATTCGAAAGCGTGTCAAATACGCTCTTTAACACAGCGGAAGTTTAGTACTTGACGCTTGATAAAGTGGGAATTCACTTTTGCAGCTTTTATCTTTCTAATCCCTTTAAAGTGCTGAATTTTTACTTGATTTGGTGTTATTTAATTTTGGAACGTGTTTGCGGGTAACGATGTTATTTCTTTTTTGTATTTTTGTTACACAGTAGCAAGTATTCATAGATGACAATTAAAATATTATATTCTTTATGTTTTTTATTGTAGTGTTTTGAGTAAAAATGGCTTTAACTGGGCCCGGTTTACGTTCCAGAGGATTTTCTAAGGGAATTTCTCGTAGCAAATGACTAAACATATGTAATCGGAAAAAGTAACTGGCTTTGTTAGTGTGTAATCTACCAATATTGATACTCCAGGAATACCTTATTTCATACTGTCATTGAGGTTCGAAACACAAATGATTAGATAAATATCGTAGCAGCATTAAGGTGGCAGGATGACATCATTAAGACATCACGCCTTACTGGCCAACTAAACTGCGCCGTTTGATAGAACTTTCGATGCTGCATTTCCGCAACTAAAAATAGGATAGTTTTTGTGGTATTGTTGATTGATCACCTCCCTTCGGTTAGTTGCAGACCAAAGTAAAGTTAAACAAGCATGGAGATAAGAAGGGATGTTTAACAGTGTCCTTCTTCTCTTTACGCTTTTATCTTGAGTAACCGCTCGAGATCTATGTTCTTTAGAAAATACTTGGTGATTGTGTCCCTATCAACAGTTCAGAAAGGGCTATATTAAATGTTGACAAACAAAGGAAAAGTCATGAGTATTGTGTCCAGCAATTTTCATTTCCGGGTATAGCGGTTGTCTCGCTAATTCTACGTTTTGTTGCAGGTAAGAGATAAAAGTGTGTATCTAACTTGAAAATGCTTTTCTGATTGTATATTTTAAGGAATTTTAATCTACTTTGAGACGAAATGCTTTTATCAGTAAATGCTGACAGTTGTAATAGCTTTTTTGATTTTGATCAGTTCAGGGACACCCGGAAATTATCCAATTCCGACCATTGTATTGTTGATTGCCCTCATAAGAAGTGCCTTCAATTATTTATCATGCATAGACTATAATTCGTCAGGAGCAATTGCATTCTATCAAGTAAACCTTGGTTCTTTTAAAGCGCAGTAAATCAACTAACGAATTTATTAAAACAAAGTTTCATCTATAAAACGGCCAAATCGTTTGGTTTACCGATAACAGTTTCTTAACGAAACACAGCTAAGCAGCAGCCTCATACCTTTATCGAAACGTTTAGTTGATTAGACGTTCTGATTAGACTTGATTTTAAAGTTTCTCGCAAGTTGAATATTCAGTCATGGCTGTAGCTAATTGATTCCGCATCATAAGACAATAAACTTCTTTCACACCTAATCTCTTACAGCATTTACTTCCAGCTATTTGACTTTTATCGAAATTAGATCATAACAAGTCGTTCAACTTTCTTATGCAAAAAACCTAGATTTTTTGTATATTTCTTTTTTCATTAGAATAAGCCATTACGTAATACTTATTTGGCAATAACAATGATAGCCATGCAAGCGTTTTCATACGTTGGATACCTTTGAATGTTCTTGTTTTTGTCTTGCTGTTCTAGCGTTTTGTTGCAATACAAAGCCTTTTAAATAAGCTTCGAACGTTGTTAATTTCGATCACTTACGTGTCCATGTGTCATGCTGTAATTATCGTTTTCTTTGGCCTTTCGTTCTAAGAATTTATTTTACACTGTCCCTGTTGTACATCCCTCGTTGCATATACACACACTAAAGTTTAACCAAAGTTGAGATGAATTCTAAAAGGGTTATTTATTATTTTTTCTTCTTTATTTACTTATTTATTTATTTATTTATTTATTATTCATGGTCTGGTTTCTTTGGTTCAGTAGTCGTTATTGATTCCAAGCCAAACGCGAAACGACGTTCTTGTCCCATAGATCGGATAGCGGAAACATGTATTTTTCTGAAACATATTAAATCATATACTAGGAAAGCTTTTAGTTCTTATAACCTAATTGAGTACAAAAACCACGAGTGTCGACAAAAAAAAACTGTCACTAAGATCAATAAGATCTAGGATTTGTAGTAAGTACAAACCAAATTTTAACTGAAAGGTTAAAGACGATTGTTACCTATAATATAAAAGTTATGAAAATGAAAAACTATAAAAGATTCCATGAGTTTGCACCTTACGCTTACCTTTCCTGATCATCTTTTGGCATTTGCTCTACATTCAATTATTTTTTTTCGTACTTCTGTTTATTCTTTGGATGTATTTGTGCGTGTGTAGCCACAGGTAGCCCAGGCACAAAATCAATGTGGACTTAAATAAGGGTTTTAGTATGGAGACAAAAGTAAAACCGAAGTTTGATTTAGTTGGTTTTGGTATTCTGTTGATCTTTTAAAGCTGGTTTGTCAAGCTTTTTAAACAATTTTGTTGGGTTTTTCACTTCTATGAGAATGAGAAAGAGGCTAGAAGCTTCGCTGGCCACCACTGAATCCAAATTCAATCACAATTTATCCGTTTAGCCCCCTCTAGAGATTTAAAGACGAACACGGCACCGACCGGAAGGACAACCATTCACCTTCAAAGAAATTGTACTTAAATCCATAAATAAAAAATATGAACACCTCACCATTCATAAATTCCATTTTTTCCTCTTTGCGCTCGATATTTTGTCACACCAGATTAAAGATTTATCCATAGTGGATAAAACGTCGTTATGATTGGCCGTCTGTTGCCAAGGATTAACCATGCATCCGGAGCAACTGGTTGCACATATGTTTGGAAATAAAATCAAAGACAAAAAGATACTCAACATTTACCTCCCTTGACTTAGTGAGTGTGGGTTAAATGGCTTACTAACCAATGGCAAATGCCCATAAAGTACGTTCTTTTGGGCTTGTTCCAGACTACTGTAGGAAATTGAAACCGTTAGCGTATATCTATTTATTTGTATCATGAGTAATTGTAGAAGTGTATTTAAAAATGGAAAAGCATCCAGGTAAAATCGTAACTACATAAAATGTAAAACAATGATCTCCAGATTTTTATTGTAAAAGGAAGGAACTTTCGCTTACCTTCTATAGCCCTTAGCAACTGTTATTTAGGCTAGAGTAAGATAACCAAAAGCTCCTGTTTTTTACAATTTTAAGTTTTAAAGTTATAAAGAAACATACCTTATTGTTAACTTTAAGTTACATATAGAAATATACAGCTAATTGTTTCTCAAATATGTTAAAAGTACTTTGTATTTGAAGGCGGCTGTGAGAATACAATTGTGGGTTTGTCCGGCAGTAGCAAAATCAGCAGAGACAGGTTCTCAAGCAGTTCGACTTACAACGCCAGCACACCAGCCAGTAATGGTAGACTGAACTACACAGGGGGACCATCATGGTGTGCTTCATCAAATGACTCTGCTCCATATTTAGAGGTTGATCTAGGATCAGTTTATATCATTTGTGCTGTGGCCACTCAGGGTAACTCTCAAGGAGATTAATGGGTCAAAACCTAGAAAGTACACTCATCCAAAGACAATGCTGCTTGGAAAACGTATATTAAAGAAAAGGGTGAAATTGTGGTAAGAAAACCAAAATTTTATACTTTCAAATCTCTCAATTTCTTTTTACAAATAAAACTTCTTTAAATTTGTAATAGACTGCATAACTATGAATATAGACAGAGTGATAAAATGAATTGAGGAACAGGATCACAATTTGTTTATATTTTGTTTCTCCTGCAAGACATTTGAAGGAAACTATAATAGGGCAACCGCTGTAGAACGTTTCCTGTTTGAAGGACTTCAAACTCGCTACCTTCGTGTTTATTCCAAGACACATCGCGGCTTAGTGTGCTTGAGACTTGAACTCTTTGGAACAAGCAAAACAGGTGTGTATTCGTAGACTGACTTGAAGTTCATTGTGCATATAAGCACTGTGTTTGATAACAATGTAACGGTTTTGCAGTCATGCATTTTATCTCCGTCATCAATGGAAGCAAGAAAAGGATGTGTTCGGTTTACTTTCAGTTAGCAATCACAGCTGCATCTCTAAGAATTGTAATTCAATATAAGGCCTTTTCACACTAGCATCGTAAGTAGGTCCAAAGTAGGCCTACATCGTACTTTGACCCTACTTTGTGTGTGAATGTTTTCAAAGTAGGCCTAAAGTATGATACTTTAAAGAAGGTATCATCAAATGAGCCCCATCCTACTTTAAAGACTGATCGAGCCAGTCTTACGATCCTACTTTCGCACCTCCAGATCAGATAAACATTAGAAGCCTGTCAGCGTTTAATTATTTTTGAAATTGGATAACCACTACACGGTAGAACAGTTTTTCATGCTGGTCATATTTTGGCGTGCGGGTAACTGAAATTTTGATGCACTGTTCACTTCAAATCCATCTTCACTAGCTGATGTTTACGGCAAAATGGCCGAGTTCAGACAAAGTTTGAACAGATACAGTTTTGAGAAGACAACTACCGCGTTTGGATTGAATAATCAATAAAGATTATAAGCCATTTAACATGAAGTTTAAAGATCTCTGCCGTAGCAGTAAGAATATTCGAACTTGGAAGTGGGGTTGCATTTTCTGAGAGCTCATGTAAAGCACAAGCAACAACAACAACAACAACAACAAAGAGCAACTCTTGAGAATTCAGAATAGTAATTTGATTGACAAGTTATTGCTGATAAGTAACATACTCTAAGTGCGAGTGTGAATAGATTTTTCTAAAGCAAACATCAAGTCCAAAAGTAGGATGGGGATAACAACCTACTTTAGACTTACTTTCGATTCTAGTGTGAAAAGGCTTAAGGATTAAGCTTAATTGATTAAGCTTAATTGTTTAATAAAGCTCACGGTTGTTGTGTCAAAAGCTCTGAAAACAAATGCTCTTGTTCAAACTTTCCTTAATTCAACAGTCAAATAATTTGTTTCCTACCATCTAACTTTATCGTACGTAACTTCAGTTTCTTTCGCAGAACACCTGGCGAACATTGTACAGTAGTTATAAGGCTTATTATATCTCTGAATGAAGTGAAGAAAGCTGTATTTGTAATTAGTTGTAGTAGCATAATCAAACTTTTTTTTATCTAATTCAGTAATCGAAATAATTCAGTTTGTTTTGGTGAAAGGAACTATTTTTGTGTTTTCTTGATCAGGTGTTAGGTTTGTAATTACTGCCGGGTGTTTATAAAACGAGGATACGGATGACGGATCTACGGTGTCCACTCTAAAGAAAAACAACATTTTTATTTTCAAAAAACCTTTCTATTATAGACAAATTTATTTTTATGGCAATTATATACACTTAAACTGTTTTGTTAGTGGAGCATATTTAAATGTATGCTATTTAATAAGCCTTCCAAATTCACTTATAAACGCGGTGATGGTGGGTGTAAGTAACTCCTTTACAGTTAAAGGAACTTGCGCTATCGCAGGGACAAAGTAGGCGTGATGCCTCTTGAGGCAGCTGTCCTTCACATGGTAATACACGTTAACGATGTGGTTCTTCATATTCCCTGTGTTGTCTCGATGTTGTCTCGATGTTGTCTCGATGTTGTCTCGATGTTGGACACTATCACAACGTCATATGGAGGTTGACCTATTTGTCCCTCTGGCTTTAGCGTCTGCCCACATCCATAGCACAATCGAACTTGTGTTGGACAACATTGGAGCATGTTCAGGAAATATGTTCCAAATGTCTATGGTAGGGGGTAAAGCTCTGAGGTGGTGGCATTGGAAAACTAGTTTGACTGAGAACTGCGGCTGTGTTTACTGTAAGAGATGAGGGTCTGCAAAAGCTGTAGGAAAGTAAGATGGCGTGTTGTTCAGCGCAAAGCCAGCAGAGGGTTATTGATTGAGTCTAAACGCTCTGAAGATGATGGCGGAGCGGAAGTGAAGCCAGCCTACAACGCGCTAATGGGCTATGGGCATTGTGATGTTGAAGAACATGTCGTTATGTTACGTGCTGATGGCGATTCTTGATTGGTGATGCTACTTAATGGTTGTCGTGCTTGGTTGGCGTGGCTGGTTGGATGACTAGAATTCGTTGAAGCTTGCAAGCCTGGTCTATCCAAAACTAAAGCAGGTTCTGTTTACAGTCTGTCCCGTCTACCTCTACGACTACTGGTCGTTGGCTTTTGCCCCTTCCTCCCAAAGCCTCTGCTGGATTCAAAGGTGGCCAAAGTTGTTAGGTTCACGGGACCTCGGCAACGTTTGACCCATGCAACGTACTTATCAAGACAACATTTCTTTCGGCAACTGCTACAGAATGAGCACAAATTTTAGTTGAAGCACATCCGGGACAATTTGTACACTCCACTTTTCCGGTTGCTAGGTCTATGGAGACATAGTGTGGCATTTTGGCAGTTTGGCTCTTCACCATACATGCGCTGGGGCTACCGGGTGCTTCCACCATAGCACCATCCTTTGTCAGCAACTCCTCGGCCTTAGTAAAGATTCTTTGTACCAAAGAGAGAGGCAAAGAGGATAACGAAGCTTCTTCAGTTGTCAATGTTAGTTGACAGGGAATGGTTGGAGAAACAATTTGCTCTAGCGTTGGGTGGGTGGCCTTACTCTTGCAGGAACCATTTAAGATATGCTTACCTCTGCGTGACAGCTTATCAAACCATTTCTCCTCTGTGAGCTGTAAATGCACAAAGTGGCTGTCAAGCTGGTAGGGTTCTCTTTTTACCCACAGCACTTTGGACATATTCTTTCGATCTAGCTTCTCATTGCATCTTTTCACTAACACGTTTAATATCTCGCAGTGTTTCATATTTTGTTTTTTGAGACTAGTGACCTCCCGTGAGAAAAATGAATTGTTAGGTCAGTGCTCTTTAGAGCAAATTGGCTCGGCAGGGCGGGTAAACTCAGTAAGCTCGCTTGGATGATGCACCTTTATTGCGTACCTCGGAGTAAACGGCGCTTCTTAGGTACTTTTTGTAACAATATATAGATAATAATTTGTATTTTATTTTTCTTAACTCTTTTTAGGGAGTCTATTTAAGGGTCCATTTCACAAGGGTGCGTATGGGGGTCCATGTTGCGTCCATTTGAGGGCAGGGTTTCACACGTCGTCGACAAACAAGTCGGGGTGCAATATCCAAGGAAAACAGAAATGAGCTCGAAAACGTGGGGAATTGAAATAAACGTTTTAAAATGAGTCATGAAAGTTCCGGAAAAAGTACTTTTACATAACTTGATGAAATGGACCATATTTGTTCGAAAAAGCGTAGCAAATAGTGAGTTGATATGAAAGTCATTAGTTTATGCAACTTGCAATGATTTCGGTTCGAAGGAGGGCGCTACGAATTGTTTTTTAACTTTTTCCCTCTTATTTAATCAATTTTCTCTTTTTTATTTATTTTTCATTTAGCTATTTATTTTTCAAATTTTTAAAATTTTCATCCTTCATCCCCCTTCCGTATCCGCAATTTACAAACACCCATTACGGCCGAGGGATTTAAACGCGTATTAATTAAATCAAATAAGAAAGTAATAAGCCTGACCAGTCGGACTGCATGTTGAAGTTTGAATCATTAATGCATCATGCGGCGTTTCCATTTAACCTGTCAGATTGTGCCTCCACTGCTGTTGGCGTTGGAAGTAGATCACGATTCCAAGCCACAGGTTCACCGCATCATCCTTTTACCCAGGTCTTTATGATAATTACAGACCCTTGCATTCCAGACTGAACGGGGTAAACGGTTAGACGCCATCAACAACTACCAATGTGCAGAGTGAGTGGCTACAAATTGATCTCGGCAGCAGTTATTTTATTTGTGCCGTTGGTACACAGGGCAGTTGTTATAATGTCAATGAATATGCGACGAAGTACAAAACAAAACTATCGAGTGATAACAAATTCTGGCAATTCTATCGAGAGGGAGGTTTAGAGAATGTAAGGGGATATGTAAAATGTTATTTTTTCTGTTTTCGGTTTTAATCTGTGTACATAGTAATCAAAATGAGTTTCAGTTTGTGCATGTTATGCCCATTTTCAACGTATAGAAAATGGGATAGCTTTAGACTTTTCTTTGTGTAAATAATAACCAAAATAAAATGAATTTCAGCGTTTTGTGTTAAGTCCGTTTTTATCGTACAGAAAATCGAACAGCTAGGGAGAAAACTGCTTTCCGTGAGTGTGATCAGAAATCAATAAATTTAAACTGAAAGTCGTGAAAAGCTTAATTCACCCTATCCAGAACGGTTTTTGGGGCAACTTGGGACGGGGGGGAGGGGGGGGGGGCAGAAAGTGCCCACGGCC
>JAOBRD020420232.1:0-14742 GCA_027575215.2 Hydrozoanthus sils | reverse complement strand
ATCTGGCTCTTATTTATACAAATAAAAACACAAGTTTGGGGGTACAAGCTGATCTGGCTCTTATTTATACAAATAAAAACACAAGTTTGGGGGTACAAGCTGATCTGGCTCTTATTTATACAAATAAATACATATGTTTGGGGGTACAAGCTGATCTTGCTCTTGCTTATACAAGTAAATATACATGTTTGGCGAGGAAGGGAACTGCAGTGAGGTAGAAACACATATATTAAAGTTGGTTTGAGTCCCAGTCAGGGAATTAAACCAATTTTTTTGGAAGAGTGTGCTGAAAGGAAATAAAGAGTTTATATGTATTTCTATTTAATTTTTCTTATTCATTGGGTGTTTTCTTCAAAATCGGCCTGAAAATACTCAAGTCTACAAATGGTGTTCTGAAAATTACTTCCAAAAACTAAACACTGAAAAAGACTATGATCACCCAACAGGTGAAACGATGTTCGAGTACAAAATTTTTATCTTTAAGTGGATGGAACTAACTTCAACATCATGGCAAATTAACACCACAGGGGGAGGAGTAGCAGTTGTGATGATACATAACTAGAATGTCAGTAAAAGTCAAGCAAATTCAAAAAGCACCAGCCCTCCTCCTGTATGTCAGGTGCAACTAACGACAAGTCCCCAATCCTACAGCTTTTTATGTAAGAGCAATAAATTATTCATTCTTCAGGCTGAATGTGTTCTTATGGTACTTTTTTGACCAATTTTCAGCCTAACTGATCTTAATCCACTTGCTCTTTTGTATGGGTTTTTACTGTAACAGATGTATAAGCTTCGTAGGACTTCAGAGCAAACATTAGGCTAAGAATAAAATGCAGAATTTATTCATCCATGAACCCCATATCTGATCTATAAACAAAGGTAACACTTCCTGTTTTTTGGCTAAGAAATAAATGGGAGTGACAATTCCTGTTCCTTGGCTAGGGAAGGAAGTTAGATGGGATTATATCAAAATAATGTGCTTAACATATACAAAAAACTTTTTTAATCCCAATATATAATAAATTTGAAGCTGATGTGTGAATTATGAGTGAATCATTGAATGTATCTTGACAGTTCAGTGTGAATTGGGTTAGGTGAAAAAGACACCTGCAAATCCCTTTAATCTAATTGTTCCCTTATCTTAACGAAATTTCAAGGGACGAATTAACAAATCTATGACCTGACTTATGCAAAAAACTAACAATGGTGAACAAAGTTTGCCAGCGAATATATTATGTGTGTTCATTTAAAAAATACTCTGTTCAGAGATCCAAAATGTTTGTAAAAAAAGAATTCCTTTTGCTCTTGACATCAAAGTGATGTAAAACTTGTACTAAGAATTGAATATTAAAAGCAGTAACAACAAACTAAAATATATTTCAAGACAAATCAATACAGTGTACATGTTACGACTTTTATGTTAAAACTTACGCGAAAAACTAATAAGTTTGCCTGCAAATATATTATACGTGTTCATCTAAAAAATACTCTGCAGAGATCCATACATGCAAATTCTTTTGCTCTAGACAGCATAGTAATATAAAAATTGTACCACGAACAAATTCCTGACAATATAGTCAATAATAAATGTAGTAACAACAAACTAAAATATATTTCAAGACCAATTAACAGAGTGTTATTATGATGCAACTAAATGACGCAAGTTTGACACTTCAATCATACATACTTACTTTGTGTAGGCATGGCCAGCTTAAAAAAAAAGAGAAAGGAATTAAAAAAAATATAAATGAGCAACAAACGAGTAAGATTCTATGCTGAATCAAATATCAAAACTAGCGTCTAGTTTGTGAAGGTTTCGTGACCATTTACAGTTTCTTTTAAACCCACCAAAATAGATGGCCACAAAGGCTTATTACTGCATCCCTTGCTGTATCAAGACATATATTGCACTCAAACATTGCGTTCGGTTCTTCATTCGAGGGAACAGAAGCGCTTGCTCCCGCAGAAGCGTTGCTGGCATCACTAGTAGACGCCGCCATTTTATTGCTCAAACCAGCTGGACGGGAAGAGCCTCACTCCGATGCTATAATGACATCATCTAGGAAGACTGAGACCAAGAGACTTTATTTTCTGAGCTGTCCTGGAGCGAGAAGCTTTCACTATCGGTGGCCATCATGGTAAGAAATTTTACTATATCTAAAGATTTTTCTCTCTTTCACTCAATTTCTTTGAAAGTATTTCAAAATTATTTGCATCAGGCATTTGTTGTTTTCTTATCCTTTTTCATTCTTTCTTCTTCAGGAGATTTTTGTGATGGTGCGTCACCACAAGACGACCATTTTTCTCGACTGCAAAGAAAGCCAGACCGTGTATGACATGAAGAAGATGATCGAAGGGATATTGAAGAAACCGCCAGATGATCAAAAGCTTTTCATTGACGAACAGGTTTTGGAGGACACTAAAACTTTAGGAGATTGCGGCTTTACTTCTCAAACAGCAAAGGCACAGTCTCCGGCAACCGTTGGCCTGGCATTCAAACAAGAAGGTAACATTTACTGTTGGAAATGCAACTCACAAGTTGCTTTGTTTGCGATAAGCCGGCAAAACATGATTGCCAACTTACTTGGTTACCATCGTAAAGAAAATATTAGTCTGTAAATTTTTGTTTGTGTTTAAAAACGTTTACTTTTTTATGAAATGTTCCTGGAAATCATGAAGTTTAAAGGTCCAGTTCTCGAAATACGGCATTGTTACTCATCGTGATCAGAAATTGTTGCAGTGCTTGACAAGGCGTGACCTAGAACAATATCAACAACACTTTCTGTTGTTCATCGGCATATTTTACCGCTAAATTCTTCTTTGTATGGAAAATTCCGTTTCCGTGTTTCCATGCGTTGTATTCGCTCCATTCTTAAGAACGGCAAGCAAGTTATTTTGAAGTATTTTGTTTTATCATGCGACAACGTGTTTTCTATACAACAGGAAGTTCTCATATAGTCTACATGTAACTCTGTTTTTCTCGTAGTTTGGTTTGTCTAGCTAACTTTTAGCGTCGTTTTTTTTTGTTCTTGAAGGTATCGATTTTATATTCCTGAGTTATTTGCCATCAAATGTGCAGTTTGACTAACTTGAAGGATCACTTCCTGCGAACGACCTCCAAATTGTGAAACTTTAATCTAGATAGAGAAAAAGAGTGGAGGAAGACATTAGGGCACTTTAAAAACGCAAAACAATGCAAAAATTCACCTGAAACTGAAAAACCACAATTTATTTTGATCAAATCCGAAAACTGCACATAAAAGACATCATTTTGAACCAGAAAGTTTGCACTTCCCAGTTTTTAAATATGAAAAAGACATCAAACCCGAAAAACAGCATTTCTTTAAAAACAGAAAATGGTCAAAACTGAAATCTCTGAGCTCCTCTTAGAGAGGTGCAAAAGCAGATTTGGTTGGCCCTGAGTGGCTCCTATGTCATGGGCCCCCTAGGTTCACTCTCAGCATTGCCAATCACCTTAAATGTACCACATCTACAGTAGAATCAGATTTTACAGTACTCAATCTCACTATTTTGTGGTTTTATGATGTTTCTTTCTTATTAAAAAAATACATTAAAATGTATAAGCAAGACCTTTATCTAATGATATTTGATGCAACCATATCCTTGATTTTACGATACAAATCTATTCTCCCAAGTGTTAATTTGACCTCGATACAATGATATATAACTAGCCATTTCTTGCTATCAATAAAGAGTGACAAACACTGATGTTAGAGGAGAGCTTCACATCAATCATGATTAAGGAATGCTTTTTAAAAATTTGTAAGCTGAATAATTATGAAAGAATGAAATGCATTTAGTTTATGAAGTGTGAGTCAGTGATCAGCCTAAATTGCAGTAAAGTACATTATTACGCAGCATACAAAAATGATAAAAAAATCAATCTCACTTGACCTTAATACAACAATATTTTCTATAACTTTGCCTTCGCATCATAAAAATAATCAATGGTTTTTTTATTTTTATTACTTTATTCTTTTCCCAAGGTATATCATAAAATCTCGGTTCCTCTGTAACATCAATTATTGTTTTCCATGCTCTCACTGTAACCAGTTATGCATTGGGGAAACTGGCTGATGTTAAGGGTAGTCAGGGCTAAAAAGGCTTAAAGTTGATGTCCATTGCAGCTTTATCTCTTGTAAGTGGCACAGTGCATGTTTTTATCAAATCAGCTTGAGCATTATGTCCCCAAAAGCATCTTGTTATTTTGTGAATGTTCAAGTGGCTAAGGTTGACAAGACTTCTGGGATAAGAATGACTGAAAAAAGCACTTTATTGACAACAAATAAATAAATATGTTTGTGTTGCATTACTGTGACTTTCAACAATTTTTCTAAGGGGCTAGCTAAACACACATACTAACAGACACATATACCATATTTTGCCGTGTATAAGTCAACCTTTTGACACCAAAAATTTATGTCTAAAAATCACACCGGTCTTATACACAGATCAAAACATGAATTTTTTTTTAACACCCTTTAAAACTCTATCAAAATGTTTAAAACCCAAGAAAGAATTCTGTGATCTTTACAACATACTGTGTACAAACAATCGATTATCGTAAAAATAAAATGACTAATAATTACTTCGGTCACTGTATAATTTGTGTGCCATGGTTTTTTTGTATTTTTTTCTCAAACTTTTGTTACAAACTTAGTTTTTTTTTGGTGTTTTTATTTTGCAAAATATTGAGGTTGGCTTATACATGGTGTCAACCTATACACAGCAAAATATGGTACTTTTGTACTCATTTACTTGTTCATTTTCAAATAGTTGTATTTGATTTTAACTGTATCCTTTGTCATTGAAATTGTTTTCTGTTTTTATGGTGAAAATATTTCACTAAGCCATTTTCTGGTAACTAAAAAACCATGTTGAGATGTTGCTGGAGATTAAGTAACCATAACATTCTTTTTGAATTAATAATTGTAAAGGTTTCAAACTCTATTCATTCACTCACTCACCTCTCAAACTTCAGCATAATTATTCTTGAGAATTCCCCAACCATTCTACTCTTCCCCCTCACAGTAACAAATGATTACAAGTTCTATAAAATAATAAGAGGTAGAAGTTTTGTTGAAAAATTTCTTAATGAAACTCCTTTACTTCTTGCCACATTTCACATTTATGTATCGAGAATTTGTAAACTACAAACCATTCCAAAAACGTGTGAAGAAATAATAGCAAATGGTGCAGCTCCTCATGCAAAATACAATAATTACAGTGTTTAACATGTTCAACTTAGTTTAATTCACTCAGTAATTAAATAAAGCAAAGTATTTCCCATCATATATTTGCAAACTACTGTAAGAAACTAAAGGGGCAATTGTTCTCAAGTTACTGATGCAAATACTTATACAAAAATTTAATGTATGTATAGGATGTTCAACACCTTGTCACAATTGTTTTGTTTTCCTCTATATAATTATTATTCATTATCATATGAGGAAGTCCAATAAATAGGTCCAAAGGCTTGATAAATATCATTGATTTCCTTGCCATTATTTACTTCAAAAACATAATATGTGTACTTATTTTGTAAATTCCCTGAAGCCTGTTAAAAGGTTATTGAAATACTTTTTATTCATGTGAGTTAGTGATCTGTAGATTAAACAAACCTGGCTGAAAGTCTGGTTCTTTTCAGATGGAGAATTTGAACAGATGTTTATTGCGGAGTTGTCAAAGCCTCCAGAGTTACCAGATGTTATGAAACCCCAAGAGTCTTTGCCAAACAGCGATGGCTCCTAAGAAGTGTTTTTACTGAAGTTTTCATTACTAATAAAAGGATTGAAACACTATTCAAGCACCTGCCTGGGTACCAGTGCTTATCAAGTTTCTTGAATTATTGTTTCAGAGCAGTGGAAAGCTTTGTTGCAAAACAGCAAACTGTTAAGTGGTCAAAGAAGTCTGAATCATTATTATGGAAGAACAGAATACATCTTGTTGCTAAAACTTTCATGCCATTTAGTTGTGTGTAGCTAGGGAAGTGTAGAACAGCACTAGTTAGATTAAAAATTTTTCATTTTGCCCGTAAGAGGGGGTTTAGTGAAATAAATCAATGTGTTGTCATAAAGACATTTCAGCCATTTCTGAGTGGTATTAACAAGTTAAAATATACAAGCAACCTTGTTTACTTATGAAGTCAAGTTATTTTATAATTATTTCCTGTCATAGTGAAATGTAGATCATTTTGTGTTACTTGAACTTGCTGCACAGTGTATTCACAGTAAACGGAAGAATGAAGGGAACATTTTATAACTATAAAGCTACAGTTTTGGTTTGGTGAACATTGCAACACTACATTTTTTTTCTCTTTTAGTACAAAAGGCTAACATCCCATTTTGTACCAAAGTTGTTTTTGAGATGTAAATAAAAAAACCATTGTTTTCAAGAGTGTCAAAGTTGTTGTTGTAGTATGTAGCTTAATATTTTAATCTGTTGGTGTTAAAAACCTGCACTCCAAAATAAATTTTTAATAATATTATGTTCAAAAAAATCAATTTGGGATTTCAAAAATGACAGTGCTTTCTAACACAATTTTTTTGTTGATATTCTGCAAAAAATGAGTAAAGAAAGCACTAGTCGATCCCATGGAGGCCGCCATGCTGCACTGACAACTGATGTCACAACATCAAACTGTCAAAGAATTGGCTGTATTGCCTAGTAAGGACTGTTTTATTGCTTGCATTTTTCATAAAATTGGTAGAACAAACTTTTAAAAGTATTTTCCTTCTTAAGCAACTAAAGAAAAACTTTACATTTCTTCGATAACAGCTGCAATTTCAGGGCTTGAAATCATCAACGGCAGTGCGGCAATTTGCCGCAATTCCCTTCACTTTTGCCGTGATGCCCAACAAAAACTTTGAATTTCACAGCAAAATTTTGCCTGCCCTTTTTACATTATTGCCGCAGTGCCCTTTTTGTCGAATCGATGTTGATGTTTTCTCAACTTAAAATGAGAAACTGTACAAGAAAAATGCAAAATTTTACTACTGACCCAGTCCAAAGCATTATATACTACAAATTATACCAAAGACTTTCTGAAAATTGATCATTCTGCTTTTACAAAATTGTTTCATTAATCTTTTAACTTGATTTGGACAATTGTAAAGGCCGGTTGATAATGCAATACAGTAAATAAATGAAACCTTGATATTTAACCCTAAATTCAAGATTGATATTTTGCCTTGCTGACCTTGGAAAAAAAATAACAATGCCTTAATGCACCCTGAAAACCTAAAAAATTCCTTGATGCCCGGCCAGAACAAGATTTTTTGAGGCAGAAATTGCTGTGCCCTCTCGAACAGCTAGTTCAAGGCCTGCAATTTGATATTCACATTCACATTGCAGAGATAGCAGCTGCCTTAAAGTGTTCACCTTATACATTTTTAAACTATCTTAGTTTATGGATATGGCAAGGAGATGCACTGAAAATCAACTTTTGTGGAAAATGTTTTGAAATCTGTTGCAAATCCCTTGGATGAATGTAAGCCAAACTTGGACAGATGATGTATCAAATCACCAGTCCAAGTTTGCTTAAGCAAATCTGATGCAAGTATGGTGTTCACCTAAAGCAAACCTATGGCAAAGTTGGTAAGTACAGTACAGTAAATATGGTATTTACCATCTTTGCCATAGATTTACTTTAGGTTTACACCATATCTGCATAAGATTTGCAATCCCCCATCCATTTTTTCATAGGCACTTTAACCCAGTGGTAAATATTCTAAATTCTCCCAAACTGGTTTAAAAGTGAAAGTGTCTTCAGACTGCTTTTTCATTTTAAACAAGTTTATGAGAATTTAACTTTTACCCACAAAAGTTCACTTTGTTTGATCAATTCTCACTGACCAAATGTCTTACTTTGCATGTGTTATGTAAGGAGAAGTTGATGTTGGTAACTTGCTGGGACTGAAATATTTTTCTATTTAATATGCAAAGCTTTGTTTTTTCTCTTCATTTTAAAGTTATTATCTACTTTCAAGAAAGATGTCACATAAGTTACAATTAACCCCTTCCCTGCTAGGCCACAATGTTGCAACCAGTGGCCATCAACTGTGATGAAGTTCATCATCATTCTCCAAACAACCTGCTGGTACAAAGGCTTGTCACCAGGATGTACATAATATACATTGATTGGGTAAAACTTTACATGATGTAAATATAAGCAGGGACCGCAGAGCTATGGATCTGGATGGGCTTTAGCCCCATCAATTATTTTGTCCGAAGAAAACTAACAAATTGAGGATGAAAAGTTTGACAAAACTTTGTTTGGACTGATGGCAACAAGTGCATTTCTGGTGATCTTGGAAGTTTGAAGTTTAAAATTTTCCAAGGGAGCATGTCCCTGAACCCCCTAGACAGCTCGTACCTTTGATGCTCATTGCATCATGCTAGTTATTCAAAAGCTTAGCCATGCCTATTTCAAATAGCTCTGTGGTCCCTGATAAGTCCGTTGTAGGGAAGGGGTTAAGATGATTTGAATATCTAACCCCAATCACCCCCACCTCTTTAAATTAGCCTTTAGTCAGAATGGCTGACAAAAATCATGTCCTTGAAGAGTGTCTTCAAACGTTAAATACGAGAAATGCATGAAAGAAGTGAGTGAATGAGGGTGCGGGTTATACACTGGTGCATGTTATCAGTTGACTTTTGTTTCTCTTAGTCATAAAAATGTGGGAGTGCGCATTAACTGTGGTGCAGGTTATAGTCCAGAAAATATGGTACTGCAGTAATATATTACCTGTAGTACACATGCATCTAACAAAGCAGGTACCAAGTTTATAAGTGCACCAATCAATTTCTATTGCATCATCAGCTTTGTTCATAAAAAGTTAGATTTACATTCCTGTTGCCATTTATGTTATTTGAAACAATAGCATTTTTAGATCCCTTTTTTCAAAATTTCTCAGGGGAAAATGCCTGTGGACCAGTGCTTGTCACCCCCTCCCCCAAATTCAAATTCTTGCACCACGGTCCCTGTTTGATAATGATAATTATTTGGTACTTATGCAATTTCCAAATGACTCAGTTATCAACAATTAAGAATGACATTGTCATCCCTGTTCCCAAAATGAATTCAAACAATATCCTTATTTATTTCCTTTTAATGCATATTTAAGTCCAGCTACTTGCGTGAAAAGCATAAACTCCGAGAATAAAAGTTGAGTATCACAAAATAGTTATAAGTTAAATTGGGATGGCACAAACTTTTGTACCTAAGCTTATTACTAGAACAGTAAAACTTCAATATCAGCACATGCAAAACTAACTGTTGACTCACCACTTAAAATAACCACTAAACAATATCTTGCATCTGTACAGTTATTTAGCACTTTGCAAGCAAGTGAACAGGTGCTACAGACACGTCTCTTCTCTCCAAATTGTCGCCCAAATAACAATAATTTATATTAGTATATACCAAATCAGTGGATAGCAATTTTTGTGTATTCTGATTGGTCCCTGAAAAAGTAAGTATCCAGGGCTATCTATTGTTTTGAGAAAGCTGTCAAAATGGTGACTCATTATGCGACAGTCTCAGAAGTAGAAATTCACAAAATAAACAATTCAGCTATTCCCTTAAATACAAAAATGGCAACAAAATTTGGGATGTTTGTATTCACAGGTAGGATGAAAGTTGTTTACCTCTAAATTTCAAGAAAAAGTAGGACAAATTATGCATAGTTAGTAGGCACTTTTCTTACTTGCATGTGAAAATCTTAAATAAACAAATTATTTGGTTCAAACTTGACATTTGCCAACTCTCACCTTAACTTATTCTACTGACTTGGTATACACTAAAACAATTATCCCTCTCAGTGTCAGTGCCAGTAGTGATAGACTTAATTTTACCTTGCTGCTTTGCAAATATCCACCGATAGTCACCTCTAATTTGGGGATATATAATTGTTCACTATGGTGTATAAAATATTAATCTTTCATGCTTCTTTCAAATTTGTGGGGATGAAAACTAACAATAATTTTTATCTGAGCTGCAAGAAAGACTTCAGAAATAAAATTTCTACAATTGCATTGGTTCAGCAATAAAAGCAAGTTCTTGCAATTTCAAGTGCAAAAAAAATGGTATCAAACATGACATGGCATGCTGCTGGTTTGGTACAAAAAAAAATAAAACAAAATAAATACCAAAAATCCTCAAATATTAAGCACCACGGTGCATTAATGTTAGTTTCACCCAACCTAATAATGCATTTAGAATAAGGTTAACTGGCAACCTGGCCTTTTTAACCCTAAGGTTATTTGGGTTACCAGTACCCTATTTATTTAATTTCATATTATTATTTATTATTTTGAGTAACTTTATGACAGCAGTTTTCTTGAAACATGTAATAAGTAAAGGTAACAAAACAAAATGATATTCCCTGAGATTTTAGTGCAGTGCTTATTCCAGGTGTGGCACTTATTTGAGGATTTACGATAACAAAGACTTTAAACACTGACAACGAAAGCTTTGATAGCAAAACATAATTCAAACAACAAATGTACCAAACAAAAGGAACCGAAGTATGAGTGTATCTTTTAATGCACTTGAATCAGAAAATGATCGAGTTTAACATCATTCATCTTATAGAACATAATTTTAGTGACTACTAAACACAGGAATAGACCTATTCAAAGGGTCAGTCACATGATCTGAATTGGGTAAACAAAGATAGCAGGAAACAGTAGTGATGTAAGATGCTTATTTGGACAAAAATATTGCATAATTATTCATTTTGTCTTTCTGGAAATAAATCGAAAATCACTTTCATGCTGTGGAAATGAACAAGCATCATATCTCAACCATTTTTTTGCCTGAGGCAAGATATCTTTAAACTTGTTACATTTTTGCAACTTTTTATCCTTCGGAAAACTAGAAAAGGGAAAACCATCTGTTGCCAATGTTCCAAGTTTAAAAAGTTGCACGAATAATGACATTTGTGCTGCTATCATATTGCATCTCTCTGTGTAATAACTATTGTTTACCCAATTCAAAGACTGTGATATAAACAATGAATTAGATCCTAATAAAAGTAAGACAAAGCCATTGAAATATTAAAATTTAACAGTAGTGTGTAAAAAGTGTCTGATGATCATAATGCTAAGACAGGAAGAAAAGTCTATTAAAATAACAAAATAATTATTACAAAGAGAGTTTTAAAAAGCCTGACTTTGGCAGAAGCTAAATTTTTGTCACTTGTCTGTCCCTCTGGTACTACACATGTACAAGAGTACAAGTAAGGAATTTTACAAATTAATGTAAGTTGTTTTTTTTCTAACCCACTAAATTTGACTAAGACAAATGTTGGTAAGGTCACTATTAATAACTAATAACTAACAACAGTAACTGAGGTGTCTGTGTCTCTTGAGATTAACTCACTCTCTGAATGTAGCAAAGTGTATCAAGAGTTGTTTATAAGATTTCTTACTTAGTCATTCACAAGTTTATAATTTATCTGACTTAGTGAAATAACTCCTTTGGGGAAGAACAATACAAGAGGTCAGTCTGTGTTTCATTTAAGATGATGAGCTGCATTACTTTAGCATGTGGTCTGCATTGCGCTTGTTTTCTGATGAAAATATTTGAGGATCCCCGAGGTTTGTTTTTATGAGATACTGTATGTGTTTAATTTACAACGTTCTAATGATGACAGCCAGTGGTTCATTTTCTGATGATCAGAAGTAGTCAGTCAGCATTCAATTTCTGATAAACTGACATCAGTTAGTACAATCACTGGATATACATCAGCCTTGTGTTGTTTCTGATGAAATGACCACTGATGATAAAGTGGCATTCTCTAAAAAAAAGCTATTTCCATGTAAACAAAGAAATATTTCTATTTCAAAGGGTCTAAAGTCAGCCTGTGAGCCGCCTTTGGGTGAAGTTGTCCTAGACTAAAGGAAGTAGTCAGCCTGTGGTTTCTTGGCCACTGCAGGAGTTCCTCTAACCTCCTGTCGAAGTAACAAAACAAATTTTAAAAAGTACTAAAACAAAATTCAAGGATTATCTATAATCTATAATTTATCTGCAAAAAGGTAAACACAGCTAAACATGACTCCAATGCAATGTATTTAATGATTAATGATCTGATGTTCTTCAGTGCTGTATGTGTAAACACAACTTATATAGATTCAAGTGAGGCCTTATATGGATGCCAAGCGTGACAAAAGTCTAAAACAAAAATATATAGGTTCTTTGACGAATATATGTTGAAATCTCGATATAAGTATTGAAATCCCTGCATATATATACAGTGGAAGCTTGAAACATCTCATATATTTACATCGACAGAAGCTTGAAACATCCCAGATATATATAGTTTGTATGTTCACTCATATATATAGTTTGAAATTATTGATTACTTTTTGGGTATCGTCTATAGGTTTCCCGAAATAAAAGCAGTCTCGCAAGAACAGTAGCGTATGTGTGTTTGATGTTGATAACATGGAGACTGCATTTCTTGACAGTTTTTTTGATAGAATTTTTTCTATTATTGCACATTCAAGCTCTTAGATATGGTGGACCTGCAAATGTCACTGCAACTGATTTTTTTAACATTGCGGCAAAAGTTTTAAAATACAGCTTCTCGTCTCTTATGGCAAAAGTTTGTTGACAGCACTTCAATTTTTGTGAACTAAATGGCAAAGGTTTGCAAACATCAGTTGCAGAAAAAGTTTGAGAAACTGAGGTCCACAAGAATTCTATCAAAAAAATAGGCATTTGGCAACTGAATGTGGCTACTGCTTTTGATACTTTGAAATATTCCAGCTTAGCTTGGGCTTTTGTGTTCTAAAGGTTGTTTTTTGACCCATTATTGGGTTTATTATATATGCCCTCTGTTCGACTCTCTTGAAAGAGATAATACACAAAGAAACTATATTCACAGAGAAACTAATTAGGCAAGACATTGCTTCTTTTAAATAAAGAATTCACCAGACAAGAACAGTGTAAAAAACTGAATTTTGAAAAATCTTCGCTGCATACTTGCATTTCCATTTTCTGTCCAGTTAAGATATACTCACAATTTGTCTTACAATTAGGGCTATAAATGCTCTAACTTTTAATATGATAAAAATAGAATCTGTCATTGCCAAAATAGTGTCAAAAGTCATATTTCTAATTATAAATAGCTATTTGTGAGGTGTGTGAAACAACCGAATTGCTAAATAAAATTTGCTGCAAATCCTATCCTGACATGATTTTTTGCTATTTGTAACGGATTTAAGAAATGAAATTGTAAGTGTTTGAGAAATTTAACTAAAAACACGAGAATTTATGTAAATGAATTACAAATGAAATGTCAAAAGGTCAAGCGCTTACATGTAAACATTTGATTGCTACAACTGATGGAATGAAAAAGTTCTTAATAAAACATTCTCTGTAAATCATTAAATGCATAGACAGCTGTGTTTTATTGAAGGACAAGAATGGTAGGAGAACGTTTTTTACTCTACACATGTAATGTCAAAGTACATGGTTTGAGTCCGAACTTCAACTATGAAACAATTAACTGACCTGCAATATTGTTAACAAGAATACACTCAGCACATTGTTTGAATGCTGTGCCTGATAACTGCTACAAACAAAAAGCCTGCAATACTGTTGAAAAGAATGGCACTAACACATTGTTTAAATTCTTGCTGGCAGATAACTGCTACAAAAAATCAGAAAATCATCAGATAAAATGTGATCGCTTATCTTTGTCTCAAAGAATGATGCAGAAGGAAAGAACACTTAAGCTCCAAATCCTCCGATGCCTCGTGGTTGTGTAGTTGTATTCGACACAAATTCAATCATTGTACTTTGTAGAGGGAACCAAAAAATGGCCGCTTAACTTTGCTGGTTTGCGTTCGCATGTCGAAATATCTTAACATGTATTGTGATTGGTTGATGGCAACATTGATAGAAAGCGTGCACTGATTGGCTGCTTCACTCTTGCACTCACTCATCCTCGATAGCATTAGTGGCTACCTGCTATATAGCAGTAGCCACTAAAAAAACTGTCAATAAAGGCAGTCTCCATGTTATCAACATCAAACACATGTTCACTACTGTACACATGGGACTGATTTTATTTCAGGAAATCGATACCCAGAAAGTAATCGATAATTTCAACCTATATGTATATGAGTGAACATACAAACTATATATATGGGATGTTTCAAGCTTCTGCCTACATATATATATGAGATGTTTCAAGCTTCCGTCATATATATACAAGGTTTCAACACTTGTATTGAGATTTCAACATTTACTTGTAAAAGTAAACTTGGATTATACCCCGATCTAGTGGTAAAGCCTCACTTGAATCTATATTAAAGGAAAGCACATCTTCTCAAGTTGAGTGATCAGAAAAAGTTCTGAGTTACTGACAGGTGTGTTTAATGCTTAGCAATAGAAATTGGACATATGCCACCATTTTCAGGCCTGTAGCCAAGATTTTCTGTGGGAGGGTGCAATCAAATGAGGAGACAAACCAACTAAGGCCAAAGGTGTAAGTCTTAGAGGGTCCAGGGGAAAGCTCTCCCTGGAAAATTATGAAATTAGCTTGTACAAGACTAAAATGTAAAACAACCTTAAAAGCCTGGATACTATTTTAAATCTTTTGATCTTCAAAATTAATTTAGAAAAACATAGAGATAATGTTACTTCTTCAAATTATTGGTCAACAAAAGAAGTGGACCTTTGCAGCCTGTGGGGAGATGGGGGTGGGGGGG
>JAOBRD020420129.1:0-18928 GCA_027575215.2 Hydrozoanthus sils | reverse complement strand
GTTGAAAGAGCCACGAGTGCATGACGGGAATATTTGTACGAACATTTGAGTAGTTTAACTGAAGAAAAGAAAAAAAAAAAAAGCGTTAAAAGACTTACCCTTTCCTTCGTTAACGCTTAAAATCTGTTCAAACGCTCCTTTAGGTTTTGGCGGATCAGCAGCGGTAGCCAAACACGCTCCAACCAACATCAATATGAGAACTCTCATCTTCGTTTTTACAGCTGCAATAGAGCTTTGAAAAATGAGTGGGTTGTTCACTTTCAACAGTAGCAAAAATGAAATTTCTCAATGAAGCTATTCGGTTTTAACTCATTTTAAGAATCTGTCTTGTAGCAAAAATCTTCCAATTATTAAATACTTAGCTTCATGCAAAAAAAAAGTAATAGAAATGGAACAAAGTAAAAAAAGCGTTGTTTTCAACTAATCTAGCTTAGTAGCTATGATAAACTCCGGAATCTAGAAAGCTGTCTGGTGGTCATTTATTCTAAAAGTACAAAACCTCTAAACTTGATGGAAATCAAACAAGAAAACTATGCAAAAGCAGATAACCTTCAACTTACCTTTCGATTCCGTTTTTTTCTCTTGGTTCAGCTCAACTATGTTTCTTCTGTGTTCTGAACAATATGATGCCAATCTACGAAACATTTCGCCTTTTTATACAAGTCCAATCTTTTGTGATGACAAGCGCCTCCAACGCGTAATACTATTTTTACCAAAAGGAAGGATGTATGGAACATAATACAAACAAATAATCTTGCATTACTCATTCAAAAAGAATCTGTAAACAGGTTTCAGATCTCCTCGAGGTTAGTTTCAATATCTGGAGGGACAATCGCAGTACGTTTTTCCGCTATTATAAGTTTCGTAAGGGAAATATAATGAATAAACATTCGACAATGCTTCGGCTAGTTATCATTACCGTATAAGGCAAAGTGTTTAGATTTGGCCTTTGTTATAGGAAGCGGTATGACTACACTTCAAAGGCACTGCAGGTTACTATACGAACTCGTGACGTTGCGTGGTAGTAACAGCGTGTCTCTAAAGTTAACAGAATTTGGAAGTAAACCTATTCTTTACTCATTTTCTCTGTTTTTGAATAGTTATATCTGTTGAGTATTTGCTCAATTGAAGGGACATTTGGCATTCATTACTGACGTCCCACATTTTGCTTATATATTAAATCTTCCAATAGCAGATGTTGCATCTGTCTATCTGTTGCATAAATTCCGTTTCCTGACTAGTACTAAAGGATTTGATTCAGTAAATTATATAAAGCAAAATAGTAAGGGAATGTCTTGACTTAAAAGAAGATAAGACGCCCCCATAAATGTGAACACTAACGCCACTACAAGGACATGAACTTGGATTCTACCACCTCTCTAGCTATTCAAGAGGAAAAAAAAAATAGAAAAAGGTACTGAAAGAAACCGCCGCGAGGAAGTGAACGTTTAAAGAGCTTGATTACCAAGCAAAGTCTTTCGGAAAACTAAATGATCACAAACTAGTTACTGCAGCAGAAGTATTGTATATATCAAGAAGAAGTCGTGGTTTCAATCATGTTAGACGTATACTATGTGTTGTTTGTGCGATAACGAAAGATCGACCTTTATGCTTAATATACAGGATGGAAGTCGGTGGTTTCCCGTTGAGCTGACTCATACTTACTCTTGCTGTCACTGCATTTGTATCATTCAGCTTTAGCTTTGTTTTAGCTTTAACTCATTTTATTGATTTTTTAACTATTAGAACTCAACTTCTCAGAGAAAGTATTTGTTTAACGGTCTTGAAGTGCATGCAGTGAAACAGAAAGAATGCTTCAAAACCTTAGATTATGCTTCAAATATTAAGTCAAACATGTTAACATTAAACAGCTATTTCTGTATTTGCATTTGAACATTCCAATAGCCATTGTCATTGTCATTGTCACTGTAATTATGTTCTATAAATTTATTTTAATTTGTTCTATAATTCTATTACCATTTCTTGCACCACTGAAAATGACTGTAGAAGTGTCGAAACATGTTTGATAAACTAAAAAAATATTGTGTGTTCCCTTAAAATTTTTTATCTAAAAATATTGAGTTAAGTGTTTGCTTTAAGTCTGCAAGAGAAACTAGTTAAGGAAGCAACAGATTGTCGAACTATCCAACCTGGTATTGCTGTCTATTGTATTATATCAACCTGAACTAAATTAATATTTACTGGCCAAACGGTAACTACTAAAGATTATGCGGGTTTTATGATATTTCCTTTGTGCCGAGCTTGTAAATAGACCGGAAAACGCTCATTTAGTGCCAACTGAAGGCGTAACGCAAGGCGTTGGAGAAGTGTGACGTCAATTGTCACTCACAAACAGCAAGTACAGGCAGTACAGACCTCTGGCTGCACCCACCTTTCGTTAAAGTAGTCACAAGAAATCCGTAGAACGAAATCGATTACCCAATATTGTAAATACTATTATAATTGCTGCACTATAAGAGTTGAGCTCGAAATTGATATGCAATCTCAATTAATTGCGATGACGCCATAATGAACTTTTCGTCAGTTATAGTCAGCACCGCTAAAGCCAATATTTTTTGACAGCGGTTTCTGAGAGGCTGTATCATTGTTGATCAGCTAATGAGAGTCGCAAGGACAGTTTCTGGAACTGACTAGCGTCCAACTTTTGCAAAAGTATTATAATTTGTATAGTATAATCAAGCGATTGACAAGATAGTTTGTGTCCTTGATCAACAAATTTGTTATCTCGCCAGTTCTTAAAAGTAACTAAAATACATACTAAACAACACGAAAGAAAAATAGATTTAACGTCTTAAACTCAGTGAATATAATTGATTTGCTCTTCTAAGATTTGAGCTCAATCTTGATTCTTGACCATAGCTTTCAGTCATAAGAGCAAATCAAATATATTCAATAGTGTATATAAGATTGGAGTATTATATATAAATGTCATATTTTCAATTATATATGTTTTGATCTACGATAATATTAACAATAATGATTATAATAACAATACAATAAAAATTTGATAATAATGAAAATCACGCAATTTTAGTTTCATCAACGTTATTAGGAAAAATTGTTGTTGTAGTTTGCTTTTAGGCCAACCAACGTGGATCGAATCCAGCCGTTGAGATCAAGACTGCTTTTAGTATAAGTAAACTACACTTTATGGCAATAGCTTTTGAAGATCAAACTGATATCTAAATGTGCAGTATGAATGGAAAGGTTGGAAGATTGGCCTATTGCTCTGACCTAGTTTTTGGCTTGAGCTGAAATTTGGACTCCAAAATTCATGAACTTAAACTTCACAATTCAGATGTTGAAAGTACGAAGTGTAGCTGACTTTTAAAAAAAAAGGAAGTTTGAATTTGTTTTAACAAAATGGATCTTTTAAACTTGGCATAAAAAAAGTGTTTGATTTGAAAGAAATAATTACTAAACTAGTTGTTCGTCTTCATCAAGAAGAACAGAGGAGTACAAGAACAGCAAAAACAACGACAATAACAACACAACAACAACAACAACAACAAAGAAAAAAGCCAACGATAAGCGGAAGAAGAAGAACAGGAGCAAGAACAAAAAATACTGGAAAGAAGAAGTATAGAAGGAGAAAATAAGAAAATTCAAGAAGAGAAAGAGAAGAAAAAAACAAGAAGGGGGTCGAAAAAAGAAAACATCGGTTACGACGCTTGAAATTTTAATAAAATGGTCATACATTTAAAAAACGTAGATTGCCGGTAATTATAGGAATGAATTTTTTCGAAGTTAGTAACCTAAGAGGTAAAAGTAAAGTTACTTGTAAACTACAAGGTTCAGAATCAATCATGCTGCTAGTTTGAAATCATAATACACCAATTGTTTCGACCACACTTAGCTTTGACTGCGTGATTTCGCTGACTGTTCTAAATTCAGTGAACAAAGTTTACTAATATCACCGATTAACGAAAACCTTAAATGAAAATGTCTCTCCAACTAACAAATTACATTTTAGGACTACTGGATGATATATTTTCTGCGAAAGCAAAACAACATTCGGCTGATTGCTACAAGAATGGAGGGACATTGAACGTTTTTTTTTCTGGACAAATGATATTCGCAGCTCAATTATAAACATTCATCCGAAATCCGCTCGTCTGCATTTAAAATGATCTCCCTTTTTTGAACATTAACGCTGTTTGAAACTATACTCACGGAGTTTTTTAAAAACTTTCAGTTTTTTTAGGAAAAACTTCGTTTATTTTTTTTAAAAAGGGTTAATTAAGGAATAAACTATAAATTTAGTTAAATGTATCACAGAAAAGGAAGGAAATGTTTACTGAAAACCTAAAAAGGGCAGCTTTTACAAAGCAGAAGATGAACAAGTTCTTTAAAATATCAACAAGTCAAATAAAGTTTGAAACGTTATTGTCCTCAGATCTCGGCGGGTAACAAAGCACTTCCTTGTTTGTTCAGCAATAACTTAACGCCAGTTTCAATATCTTAACCAAAATTGTTCCTGTATGTGCCTTGTGGCTAGGAGATGACGCATTGCTTATAAACCACATTTTCATTCCAAATGTTTTGAAAATCATTTTATTTACACCAGACAGGATATCTATGGTATAGAGCAGGAAGCGTCAAACAGATGCATGCTTCCTAAGCCATGTTTGGTCTTGCAGAAGATTTAATTTTTTTAGCTGACCTATTACTTCGAACAAGATACCTATTTCCATACACACTGATTAGTTTGGGGGGGAGGGGGTTTACAAAATCGATCAAACAAACAGGGACAAGGTTCTGTAAAGTATTTCGAAAATCTTAACAAAAACAAAATCGATATCTTTACTGAGCCGCTAGCTCGATATTTTTAAAGATTGAAATATAGAAGATATTGATTGATACGGTGACACTAAATTCTATTCAACTCATGATTAGAGCTTATAAAAAACTTTAGGCCCACTCAAGGAAGCAACAACACCTACGCAAGTAATCCTTGAACGGAGTTAATACGAGGCAATATTGCTCCTGCATTCTTTTTCTAAATAATTTAAATAATTTTAGTTCTTTTGGTTTTACTGCTTTTGAATTTTAAGTGGTTCGGGGGGCTTAAACTTGGTAATTAGAACTGAAGTCGACTAAATATAATCAGATACGAAATGCATACTGGTCAAAACCCAAAGGCTCAACCTACTTATGCATGCATGGTATCTCAGTTTAGCAAGATCGACCGACCAAAATGGAGTTATATTTAAAAAAATAATCACGCAGCGCCAGTCTGCAAACCATATATATTTTTCTTGAATAGGTTTTTTTTTATATAAACGGCAGCAATTTCGACGTTAATTTGTCTACATTTAAGCTTGCCCGCATTTAGCCTCGCTTTGAGTAACAGGAAACAAAAAAAGAAAAGGCAGATAAATTGCTCCATCGCCTTTTTGCATAATTATTTTGATAGGTGAACATTTGAATTTTGCTGACAAAGCGTTACCGAGCCTTTGTCTTCAACAAATACACTTCAATTCGATACTGATCAGATTTTAAAAGATGTAAAACATTTTTTAAAAGTGGCGACCAATGATTGTCCAAACAGCAAACTTAATATTATTTCGTTCAAACAAGATTGAATGGTATGTTGACTTTTAAACGTTTAAACTAAGATGCTGTTTGGAACTTCCCTTTTCTGGTTGTTTGAATTCCACGCAATGTTTAATGCGTGTAGTTGTAAACGAATAAGAGATTACTCAATCTAGGGTGATGCTTACCGGGAAAATTTGAAAGTAGAAAAAAAAAATTTGGAACCACAAACTGCAATTTATGAAAAGGTTTCTAACCAAAGACATTTGGATTCGTGCAGTAATGTAACCGCTTTGAACCACGTCAGTCTTCAATCACCCAAGGCATAACTAACAAGGAAAACATTGTACTTGTGAATAGGTGTCCTAAAAACATTTACGCCGAAATAGATACGGAAAATCATTTCAGGAAGATTTCTTTGATGCACAAAACACATAGCAACGAAAATACAAGGTTACACAACTACTGCAGGGCTGTATTCAAATTGTTTTGATAAATTTATGATAGTTATAACCACAAAATTAGACCCTTATCCCGAGGACCAATTAAGTAACGAGCACTGAGTAATTGCCCTTTTATGGTGCGACACTTTGCTTTCCGCAGTTTCTTCTTTTTAAAGATTTGTTTTGAGGAACATTTTGGATGGTGCTGTTCTAGTCCCGTGCCAGTCCCGTGCTGGTCCGTGCTAGTCCTGTGTCGGGCAGCCTGTTTTTCCTCGGTACCGTACCTACTCTATTTCTTGCCTTCCATTTTCGTACGAATTTAGCAAATAAATGTTATTTAACTAGATTATAGATAGGTTTATTCAGTCTTTCGGCGTGTTTTTCTTTTTTTTTCTATTGGGTTTATAAACGTTTGGTTAGTTAATTAACAAACGAAAGAGTCATATTCATGTACTAAAAGAACGGTGTATTTTTAATTTGTTAAATGCTACGTAACTTTATTCAATAAAAAATAAAATCATTGAGATAATCATTTAGAACTAAACTGAGTTCGGGTACTAAAACCGAAATTCTGTAACCGCTTCATCGCCTTCTTAGCATAATATTTTTTTCGTTACCGAGCATTTGTCTTTATCAATCACACTTAAACCTTAGTTTAATTTTATATTCGATAGATCAGATTTTAAAAGACGTAAAAAATGTTTACAAGTGACAATCACTGATTGACCAAACACTAAACTTAATATTACTTACTATAAACACGACGGTATGCATGGTCTGTTTCACTTTTAAACATGTATTGGGACTGATTTCGTCTTCCCTCTCTTGGTAGGTTGAACTCCATAACTTAATACTCATAGCTCAGTTATACGAATAGAACTAGACATACTGATAGAGACAGTTTTTACATGCAATCGAAAGGAACTAACACTTTGCTAATCATATTTTTAATTTGTTGTAGCTATTAAGTACTCAAGTCACCTTGTGTAAACTAAACTGCCCGCTACATTTATATATTAAAAATTTCGAAAGAAAACAACTGATATTTTTGTATGACGAAGGCGTCAACTTAAGAAGGGTGAATTCACTTTCGTTCTTGATTACTAGTCATTGTGTACTTGTTTCTTGTAAATATTGCTAGAATAAGAGCAGTATGAGTACAAATGTTATTTCATTCATGGCCCTAATTCCTGTCGTCCAAAAATGTCAACAGTGTCATATTAAAGCGATATGTTCGGTCAAGTCAGATACAAAAATTAATAGATGAGATCCAGCAACCGATATTGCAGAAAACGAAAGATGTTAAATGTCTGAGATTGTTTCTATCAAGCAACCTAAGGTGTAAAATAGAAAAACCCTCTTTACCTGAACATCGTTTCATATTTCAGTGATAATATTTTCCGTTTTTCTATTTAACCGTTTTGTTTCAATCATTTTTTTTTCCTGAATAAAGGCCACTTTCTATTGTTTATTTCTTATTTTATCAAAATACAACGATGTTGAACATATCAAGAAAGTCCTATCTGTGGTAGGAAGTGACGCGTGGATAGAATATTAGACCGAAGTTTGAGCAATTTGGTTCAGTGTTATTAATGACTGCTTACTTTGGTGCAGCACCGCACGACAGCTCCTTGCTACCAACTCTAAGTTCTCAGAGAAAGTATTTGTTTAAAAGGTCTTGAAAGCATGCAGCGAAACAAAAAATAATGCTTTAAAATCTTAGATTGTGCTTCTATAGAATCCCATTTCAAGACTTAAGACGCCATACACTTCATTCAGATCCTTGTTAACATGTTAACTCTTAAACAGCCTTAGCGATTTCTGTATTTGCCTTTGAACATTCCGATTGCTATTGTCACTGTAATTCTGTTCTCTATTTTTATTGCAACGCTGAAAATGGCACTGGTTGTGTCGAAACATATTTGGTAAACTTAAAAAAATGTGTGTATTTTCTTAAAATCTGTTATATCAAAATAGTTAATTGTTTGCTTTAATTCTGCAAGAGAAACTACAAAATGTCAAACTACCAAACCGGGTATTGCTGTCTATGGCATTATATTAACCTGAACTAAATTGTTATTTACTGGCAAAACGCTAACCACTAAAGATCATGCGGGTTTTATGATGTTTGTTTTGGACCAAGCGTGTAAATAGACCGGAAAACATTCATTTACTGCCAAGGCGTATCGCAAGGCGTTGGAGGACCCACCTTTCATTAAGGGTAGCCACGAGAAATCCGTAGAATGAAATCGACTACCCAGTATTGTAAAAACAAACATAATTGCTGCACTAAAAGAATTGAGCTCGAGATGGATAAGCAATCTCAATTAATTGCGATGAGGCCGTGATAAACGAATCTCTCCAGTTATAGTCAGCACCGCTGAAGCCAATATTTTTTTACAGCGGTTTCCGAGAGGCTGTCTCGTTGTCGATCAGCTTATGACAGTCGCATGGACAGTTTCTGGAACTGACCAGCGTATATTAGTTACTTTTGCAAAAAAATGTTTTATCATTTTTATAGCATAATCAAGCGATTGACAAAATAGTTTGCGTCCTTGATCAACAAACTTTGTTACTGAGATTTGCCAGTTCTTAAAAGTAAAAAAAAAAATACTTAGTAACAACACCAAAAACGATTATGTTATTAGAAAAACGATTTAACTTTTAAATTCTGTGAATATAATTGATTTGCTCTTCTAGGATTTGAGCTCAATTTTTAGTCTTGACGTAGCTTTCAGTTAAAAGAGCAAATCAGTTATAGTCAATAGTGTATATATGAAGTGCTATATATAAATGTCATATTTTCTGATATACTATAGTAATAACAATAATGCTGATGATAATAAATGCAATAGAAATATGAAAATAATATGAGAATCACGCCATTTTAGTTTCATCTACTTTCTAAGGAACAAACGTTCTTACAGCCTCCTTTCATGCCAATCAACGCTGGTCGAACTAAGCCGTAGATCAAAACCGCTTTTAGTACAAGTAGACAGCGCCTCGATGACCTAACTGACATCTACATTTGCAACATCAATGGAAAGGTTGAAACATTGGTCTCTATTGCTCTCAATCTAATTTTTGACTTGCAACACTGAAAAAAATATTTCACTGCTTTATTTTGCTTGCGTTTTCGTTTTTTCTACTTGTTTCTAAGTGAACTAAAACACTATTGAGATTTGTACGAAAACAGTTTGAATTGCCAGCCTTTTCGATTCAAGAGCTGAAGTTTGGAGTCGATCAAAACTAATGAACTTAGACTTCATATTTCAGAGGTTGAATAGTACGTACGAGAAGACGAAGAAGAAGAAGAAGAAGATGATGATGAAGAAGAAGAAGAAGAAGATGATGATAATGATGAAGAACAGGTCAAGAAGAAGGAAGAAGAAGTCAAGAAGAAGAAAAGAACAGGAACAAGGACAAAAATACCAGGAAGAAGAAGGAGGAACTAAAAGAAAAAGCGAGAAGATGAAAAGAAGTGGGGAAAAAGAAGGAGGGGGTAGTAAAACGTTCAGAGACATAAACGAAACATGTTTTCTAGACTAAAAATAGTTTTTTTTCTTTTTCCTCAGATGTTTAACAAGTCTGCTTCAGTATTTTACGTTCTTAGTCAATTGCGACGATTGAAATTTAAAAGATTGACAATGCCATACATTTAAGAAACATAGCTTGCCGGTAATCATAGGAATGAATTTTTTCGAAGCTAGCTGTAGTAACCTACGAAATAAAAGTAACGTTACTTGTAAGCTACAAGGATCATGCAGGAGAGAATAAATACGAAATACTGTTAAATTGGAAACACAATACACCAATTGTTTCAAGCCAACTTAGCTTTGACTTCGTGTTTCCGTTGACCGTGCGTTCTAATTTCAGATGGACGCAAAATTTATAAGTTAATACGAACGAAAACCCATAAATGAAAATGTCCAACTAACAAATCCACTTTAGGACTACTTTAATGTTATCTGCGAAAGCAAAATAACTAGTCGGCTAAGGGCCTTAAAAATGGAAGCACGTTTAACGTTTTTTTTTTTCCTGGCCAAAGTAATATTTGCATTTCAAGTATTATAAACATTTATTTCGAAATCCCCTAGTCTCGCACTTTTTTTCTGAATATTAAACATTATACGTATCACTTTCCTGACAAATTTGGAAGACTAGATGACAAGACAAGTCCCTTTTTAAACAGAAAAGGAAGGAAAGATTTACGAAAAACTACAGCTTTTACTAAAATGAACAACAAAGATGACCAAGTTCTTTATAATATCAACAAGTCAAGTCTATTTAAAAAGTAAAGTTTGAAACATGATGGTCCTCAGATCTCGGCGAGTAACAAAGCAGTTTCTCGTTTTAAGCAGCTATTTAACGTCAATTTCGGTAGCTTGTGGTTAGTTGATGACGCATTACTTGTAAACCACGATTATTCCAAATGTCACTTTATTTACACCAGACAGGATATCTACGGTATACTATTAGAGGAGGAAGCGCCAACCAGATGCATGCTTCCTAAGCCATGTTTGGTCTTGCAGAAGATTTTATTTTTTTAGCTGAACTGTTATTTCAAATAAGATAATTTCTATACACACTTATTAGTTTTGGGGAGTTTGCAAAATCGATAAAAAAAAAAGGCCTTTAGGTTCTGTAAAGTGTTTCAAAGATCTTAATAAAAACAAAATCGAAATCTTTACTAAGCCGCCAGCTCGATATTTTAGCGATTTATGTACATGAGTTCTTGATTGATAGTGAAACTATAAATTTCTATATTCAACTCAGAGCTTATGAAAAACTCTAAGCCCACTCAAGGAGTCAACTACACCTTTGCAAGACGATTACTATATCCCGGTCCTTGAACGGGGTAATACGAGGCGAAATTGCTTATTCTATTTCTTTAAATATTTAAAGAATCTCAGTTCTCTTGCCTTTGCTTTTCAATTCTAAGTAGTTCACGATAACGGGGTTTTCAATCTTTGCAATTAGAGCTTTTTTTTTTATAAATGACAGATATTTTAACATTATTTCGTTGCCCGTGTTTAGCCTCGCTTTGAGTAACAGCGAAGAAAAGTAAAGGCAGGTAGCCGCTTCATTGTCTTTTTGCATAATATACTTTTGATAGGAATGTTTGAATTTTGCTGATGAAGCGTTGCCGAGCCTTTATCTTTAAAAAAAATCCTCAACAACAGTTTTCATATTCGATAGATCAAATTTTAAAAGACGTAAAAGATTTTTAAGTGGAGATTACTGATTGTCCAAACAGCAAACCTCACATTATTTCGTTCAAACAAGATGTAATATAATGGTCTGCTTCACTTTTAAACATGTAAACTGAGATTCTGCTTTCGTCTTTCATTGCAGTTGTAAACGAATAGTGGATACTCAAGCTAAGAGAGATTCTAACGGGGCAAATTGAATGTAGACAAAAGCTTTTTAGAACCACTACCATAGTTATGAAACTCAAAGTCCCTATCAAGTTTATTTTTTTAAGTTCCAGATGGAAAGTTGAACCCGTTAATAATAGTAACTTTCGAAAATAAAGCCTTTTCGCGCCGTTCCTGTTCCATTTTTTAAGACTTGAAGCGTGCATTGATGACTTAGTAGGAGGCATTTGACGTAGCACGAGGAATGAAGCAGAGACAATCTTTTTATCTCAAAAAATTCAATTTTTGCTTCAATAGTCACATTGTTATAACTTTAATCAATAAATTATTCCCTTTAAATTGTTTGAAATAACATTTTTTAACAGAAACGAATTTTTTTAAACAAAAACCACACAACCCACTGCTGCTACGTCACAGGTTACCAGTCCCCGGCCTACTCGGTCAAAATTTACATTCCGATATTTTTGGATTAAAAAGCATACTTAGATGTGAAAATTTTCTTTGGTTATTCGATTTTTGAATTCACAGATGACAACAGCTTTAATCTGGAACCTAAAATAATAAGTTTGATAGGTACTTTAATGGTTTAATTTATATAACCAACAACAATTTGGACACCGTGCAGTAACTTAACCGTTTTGAATAACGTGTCTGCAATCATGTCATGAAAGATATTTAACTGCTGTTATGGAATTTCACTCGAGACATAACTAGTAAAGGTATCAAGGGAAACATTGTACTTGTGAAACTTGTGTCTAAAGCATTTATAACGAAACAGATCTAGAAGATCATTTCAGGAAGATTTGTCTGATGTACAGAAGTTGGGGTGAAAGCACAAGGTTACAAAGTTACTGCAGGGCTAGATTCAAATTGCTCTGATAAAACAATGCTAACCACAAACCCGAAGGTCCGATTATGTAACGAGCAGTGTAATTTCCCTTATATGGTGCGACACTTTGCTTTAAGCTTCTCCTTTCTAAGAATTGGTTTTGTGGTCCCGTGCTGGTCCCGTGATAGGCAGGCTTCCCTCAGTACCTATTCTGCTTCGTGCTATACATTTTCCAATGATTTGGCAAACTTATTATAAAACTAGATAAATTAAGTTTACTCAGCCTTGACGTGCTTATTTTTCAAAGTGTTATATGAGCAAATTGCTCTGATAAAACAATGGTAAACAGAAATTTGGATCGCAAACCCCAGGTCCGATTTAGGGTTTAGAATCAAAAATTTGTTGTGAACGAGTATAGTAATTTCCCTTATGGTGCGATGCTTTACTTCCAGTTCCTTATTTCTAAAAATTAGTTAATTAACTGACGCAATAATCAATACTCATCTAAAAGAAGAGTATCTTTAATTTATTAAATGCTACGTACTTTATTCAACCAAACCTTAAATTATTTAGATAATAATTTAGAATAAAACTAATTTAGAAACTCGATAACAGCTTCGCCTTTTTGCATAACATTTTTTTCTAGGAACATTAATAGTTTGCTGACGAACCGTTACCGAGTCTTAATGTCTTTGTCAATCGCACCTAAACAATAGCTTTTATATTCGATAGATCAGATTTAGGACGTAAAAATATTTAAGAAGTTGCGACCACTGTTGTACAAACTGCAAACCTCACATTTACAAAAAAAAAGATGGAATACGTGCGCTCTTTTTCAAACAAGAACCAGTAAGTTTGGCCGAGACCATTATTCTCAAATTTCAGGCGATTTGAACCTCAAATTGTTCCTATTAAATTGATTGTTCTTATTTCAATGTATGTTTAAATTAAAGAAAAACTAAACCATATGTACAAGGTAATTGCAATACATGCAGTGGAAAACGAATTTTGATCCTGCATGTAGTGATGATAAACTGGCAACCATTTCTTATTCATTCTTTTCGCTCAGTTAAAGATTGAAACTCATTAAAATTAAAATGATAGCTATCCAACCCGAGCCTCAGCTTGTTCATAAATTTTTTCCGTTAAATTTTTGCCAATCTGAGCCTCGTCCTTCTCAGTATAAAAAAGCGAGTAGTTCAGTTTCGCTTTTATACATGTAAATTAAGATGCTGTTGGAACTGAAAAATTTTGTCTTCCCTTTCCTGGTAATTTGAGTTCCAGGCTTAATATTTATAGCAGTTAACGAATAAAAGATATATAGAGCAATTTTTACTATCGAAACGGGAACTGACACTTTACAAATCTATTTTTAGTTTGTTTTAGCATTCAAGTCATCTTAAGTAAACTAAACTGCCCGCTATATTCATTGGCTGTTTAAGAAGGGTGAATTAACTTTTGTTCTTGATTACTAGTTTCTTGTGGACTTAACTAATGTTTCTCGCAAACATTTCTAGAACCAGATCGGTATAAGTACAAATATTATTTCATGCATGGCCCTAACTTAGACTGATACAGCCTTAGTCCTGTCGTCCAAAAATATTAACAGTGTCATATTAAAGTGATGTATTGCCAAGTCATATACAATTAATATAGATGGAATCCATCAAACGATATTGCAGAAAGCGAAAGAGGTTAAAAGTCTGAGGTACGTTGTTTTTATCAACAATCTAAGGTGTTAAACATAAAAACCTTTACCTCAGCATCTTCCGTTTTTCTATAATCGGTATTTTCAATCAAGGCTTTTTTAAACAAATAGAAAAACAAAGGACATCTCCAATTGTTTGTTTCTCATTCATGTTGAACACCTCAAGGCACTCCTGTCTGTGGTAGGAAGTGACGTAAGCGGACAAAATATTAGACCGAAGTTTTAGCATTTTTGGTTGACTAAACTTTAGCGCAGCATTGCACGACAGCTCTTCATTGTTAAAGATTTTCTATCAATGAGAAACGCAGTTGTCGTTTTTATCATGTTGGTTTATGTAGAATTTGTGCTTGTATATGATATATAAAGCAAAACAGTGTAACCGAGGTATGACTTTTTGTTCAATAACTTCGATTAATAATATTGTTTTGGAAGAAACGGAAGAAACAAATTTCACACCATCACCGCATATCACGAAGCGATAGAGACCTTGAGTGCTTGTCAGCAATAAAAAAAATCGTATTTAGGGCTAAAAAATTCAAACGGGGTTTGATTTTGTTGAGGGGAGAACATGAATGTACGGAATAATTTAAGACATCAGGAAGGCGGGAAGAGGAGACGAGGAGTCGTTATGGACGTACAGTATTGGACTGATAGAATTATTTATCAGGTTTTTAACTAATTTATATTTCTTCCACGTTTACTAGTAAAAGATAAATTACACCAAATCAGTTGTAAATCGGAGAAGGAAATCATAGTCAATAACCTATTTTGATGGGAACAAATGTTTTCGATCATGTTTTTGTTGCGGTGTGGTTTGGTACTTGTATTTTTTTCAAGTAAACTTTTTATAAACTATGAAGCAAACTTTCGATCTCGTTGCAGCTAAGTGATGCAAAAAGTTTAGGCTTTTAAACTTATATTATTTACTAGTTAGTTTAAATCAGCTGAAGAAACCTGGTGAGGCTGCTGATAAGTCTAAAGAATTGAAGTAACTTCAAGTTATTCAGTCATTGATGGCATTTACGAGGCGAAAGGTTCGTTCGCTTAAAGTTTTCATTTCCTTTTTTGGTAAGATTTAAGATCACTATAGTAACTTAGAAAAACGTATATCAAGCAAAACGTCGAGCCAGATAACACTCACTTGGAGTTGGAGAGCACAAAAAGCCCCACTTCTGAGTCAACCGACTCTCAAGTCTTTGCGATAGTTATTGCGACGTTCGGGTTTTTTTGACGATTTATTCGGCAGTATTTGAAACTGAAAATGTTTCTGGAAATGTTTTAAAAGAACAAGACAGACCATAAACATTCACTTCTGAAATTATTAATTTGGGCTCGAGTCCTCGCTGGAGACATAAAAACCTTCAGAATGTATATATGAATTCCGTGTACGTATAAAAAACTCACTTTATATGATAACTTGTAAATAAATGTAATAAATGTATTATTTGATTAAAACTGTACGTGGTATTTGGTGATTAAGCCTAGCTCGGCTTCTTGTTGTCATCACCATCACTCATTTGTAGGTCGGCTATTTATTAAAAACCCTAGCCTAGAGCTGAAGCTGAAACTCATTCTCGATAACCTAATGACATTCGCAAGGATAGTTTTTGAAGCTGTCTAGCGTAATACTTGTGCAAAAAAATGTTTATCATATTGTTTTTTGTATGATCAATCGACTGATAAGAGAGTTTACACCCTTATCTCTTAAAAAGAAATACATTCAATTATATGGTAACAACACTTGAACTAGGTTAATACGAGGCGATACTGCTCATTCTTTTTCTTGAAATCTTGAAATAATCTTAGTTCTTTTAATTTTACTGCTTTTCAATTTTAAGTAGTTCACAATATCGGGGAGCTAATAAATTTTGCAATTAGAACTGAACTTGGCTAATTAATTACGAAGTGCATACTGGTCAAAAACCAGAGCTTCTACCTATTTTTATTAGTATCTCAGTTTAGCAAGACCGTTTTCCGACAAAAAAGGAGTTATACTTAAAGAAAATAATCACGCTGCCACTGGAAGCCATGTATTTCTTTGTGATAGGCATTTTGTATAAATGGCAGCGATTCTAACATTATTTTGTCTACATTTTTGAAAGCTTTTCTAACTGTTACAGTCTCCTTTTTGTCGTTCAAAAATATCAACAGTGTCATATTAAAGGGATATATTGTCAAGTCAGATACAATTAACTTAGATGGGATTCTTAAATCATTATTGCAGAAAGCGAAAGAGGTTATGTTTCTTAGGTTGTTTATATCAAATGACCTTAGGTGTATAATGTATAAGCCGTCTTTACCTGAGCATCGCTTCATATTTCAGTGCTAGTACCTTCCGTTTTTCTGCAATCGGTTTGCTTCAATCAAGTTTTTTTTAAAAAACAAATAAGGGCAGCTTAAATTTTTTGCTTCCAATTATATTAAATACAACGATGTTGAACCTTGACAACGCACTCATGTCTTTGGTTTTTAAGCCGTCTTTTCCTGAACATCGATTCATATTTCAGTGCTAGTACCTTCAGTTTTTCTAAAATCGGTACGTTTGTTTCAATCAAGTATTTTTTTAAGAAAATAACAACAACAAAGGACAGCTTCTCATTCTATCAAAATACAACGATGTTGAACACCTCAAGACACTCCTGTCAGTGGCAGGAAGTGACGCAAGGACAGAATATTAGACCGAAGTTTAAGCATTTTTGGTTGACAGAGCTTTGGTGCAGCACTGCACGACAGCTCCTTGCTATCAAAGGTTTTCTGTCAATTAGAAACAATGTTGCGGTGTTTAACAAGTTGGTTTATATAGAATATGTGTGTCAGAATATGTGATATGTAAAGTAAAACAGTGTAAACGAGGTATGACGTTTTTTTCAATAACTTCGATTAATTTGTTTTGGAGGAAACGGGAAGAAACAAATATCGAACCATCACCACATATCACGAGGCGATAGAGACCTTGAGAGCTCATCCTATTGGCTTGTCAGCAAAAAAAAAGTTTTATTCAGTGCAAAAATTTACAGACAGCGTTGATTTTGTTGAGGGGACAACATGAATATACGAATGTTAAGATACCAAGACGAGGAGAGGGGGAAAAGGAGAGACGAGGAGTCATTATGAATGTACAGTGTTGGACTGATAGAAATATTTGACAGTTCTTTAACTAAATTAGTATTGCTTCCACGGTTTGCGTTTACTAAAAGATAAATTACACCAAATAATGATCAGTTGTAAATCGGAGAAGGAAATCATAGTTGATAACCTACATTGTTTGGGAACGAATGATTTTGTTGATATTTTTGTTGGTGGCGCCGGCGTTGCAGTGGCCGAGCGGTTAGCGTGTTTGACTCGTAAGTTCGAGCTCTTGCAGCTGAATGATCAATGAAATACAGTTTAGGCTTTTTAATTGTTAGATTATTTACTACGGTTAGTTTAAACCAGCTGGTCAATACAACCTTCTGAGACTGTTGAACGGTCTAATGAATTGAAGTAACTTTGAGTCATTAATTCATTTATGAGGCGAAAAAGTTGATTTAGTTCAAATTTTCATTTTTTTTTTTTGTAGATTTACGAGCACTATATAGTAAATTAGAGAACCATACGCGATCAAAACGCCATTCTAGATAACATTCACTTGGAGAGAGCACAAAAAGCAAGCTGCTGCTGAATCAAGCGAGTCTCAAGTTCTTGCCACAGTTATTGCGAAGTCATAAGGGAAAAGGTCAAAACAATGGTACTTCCTAGGAACCTGAAGCCTGAATTTCAGGAGCAAATATCATGTTCAGTAAAATAGATATTAATAAAGTGCTTGTACCAACGCTTTCCTTGTGGAGAAAGGAGTCCATAACTAATAACCAATACCCCTAAAACAGGTTTTGAGAAATTAAGCTCTGAAAAAGTAGTGGGGGTGGGGTAGGAGGGTCTGTGCCGCCACCCACCACCTCCCCCGACAAATTGGGTTCCTTAAAAATACCATTTATTTTTACTTCTTCCCTAATTTCAGGAAAAAATCGATCTTTTGGTGACTCATTCTGTCATACTTGAAATTGAAAATATTATTTTCTGAATGTTTTTAAAAGAACAAGACGGACTATAAACGTGAACTTCTGAAACTTTCGTTTGATTTTGGCTTGGATTATATTTTATTACAAGTATTAACCCTCTCTTTCAGGAGAGGGGTTGTCGCAACCCCCCATTTTTTTTTCCTTTTAACGATTTTGCATTTAACACTTTGAAGACCAGTCTCCGAAATTATCCGCCTTTAAGAGTAGGAATTTCAAATGAAAAAAACATCCTTACTCAACTCTACGGCCCGGCCAGGGCCTACACGCATGCGCAAAACCGGCTTCACCCGAGCAACTAATTTATTATTATTCTTTAAGACCACCTAGGTCCAATATATGGATCCTCACTCCGCACACGTTGCCTGAGGTATGTTCAGCATACCCAAGCCAAGCTCCCACATGCAGGAAGTGGGGACTCAGCCTTAAAGCAGTTTTTGAACTCCCCCTTGTAGCTCTTTGCTTGTAGCTGAAAAGCCGTACCGTGCTGATGATCCCTAATAGGACGAAACAGCTGTCCAAATTAGAGAAATGATTTTGTTGCCAAGCTGCATGTTCAACGTTTGCCAAAGCTGCATTTTTTACGTTTTGTTGTATTTTCAGTGAGCTTTTGGAATAAACTGTTCAAAATGTGGTATTCAAACTCCAATAATAGACAATCTTTGATGTTCACTGAAAAATAGTAGTTATCATTGAACATTGACTAACTATGTTATGCTAACATAGAAACATTTTGCCTAGAATGAAGTTTTGTTTGGGTTCTAATTAATTCCTTCATTTTAAGAGGTGTTTTAGAACTGTGCTTTTTTTCTCAGGTATTTTCACAGTTAGCTGTATAAATTAGTTAGTTATGTAACTTTATGCAAACTTAGGGTTAATTGAATTATTGACTGATCATCAAGAAAGGTTGGACTTATTGCCTACCAAGAGTCATGCAAATTGATACAAAAATGACACAA
>JAOBRD020419811.1:0-18935 GCA_027575215.2 Hydrozoanthus sils | reverse complement strand
AGTGATAATCGGCCTTTGAACAACTGGGCCCTGGTAATGATCAACCCTGGGTTAGTGCTAATCAGCCTTTGAACAACAGGACCCTGGCAATGATCAACCCTGGGTTAGTGATAATCGGCCTTTGAACAACTGGGCCCTGTTCTACTAGGGTTAGGAACTAGTTCGCCTAGGCTATTTCAGCAGCAAGACATTAACGATAGTTCTAAAAAAACCGAATAGGTTAACTTACCCTAAAATAACTACCAAAAAATCTAACCAATTCCACGCATTTCTTAAATAAGCATATTTATGAAGTGCAAAGCCCCGAGCCAAGATCTTGAGGAACATTTCCACAGTGTAAATGGCCGCAAAAACATACCTGCAAAGAGTATAAAAGCTTAATATAATTACTGTACAATATAACACAATGCAACCGCTATTTCTAATAATAATAATGATTATACAACAATAACAATCATGACGATAATGACAATAATAGCGATAATAATAAAAATGCTAATGATGGTAATGATATTAATGATTATGAAAACGATATTAACGATAATAAAAATGATAATTATAAGCAATTATACCCCGAAGTGGAGGTTCTTAGTGGTGGATATTTACCGAGACGCGAAGCGGCAAGGTAAATATTTTTCGCTAGGTACCGGCACTGAGGGGGATAATTGTTTTAGTATATGCCAAATCGGTCAAAAATTCAGGTGAGAGTTGGCGAATGTCAAGTTTGAACCAAATTTATCAATTTAAAGTTTTCAAACGCAAGTAAGAAAAGCCCGCGCTCACTTTAATCGTACTTTTTCTTAAAATTTCGGGGTAAAACAACTTTTATCCTACTTGTAAATACATACATCCCAAATTTAGTGGCCCTTTTTTATGTTTTTAAAAAGAGAATGGCTGAATCGTTTATTTTGTGAATTTCCTCTTCCGAGATTGTCGCGAAACGAGTTGCCATTTTGACAGCTTTCTTAAAACAGTAAATACCCTTGGATATTTAATGTTTCAGGAACCAATCAGTGCGCACAAAAAAAAGCTATTTACTGATTTGGTATATACTAATGATGTATAATAGTGAAAGCAAAACTAATTATGTTAAGGATAATGAAAATGATAATAAAGATATTAATGATAATGAAAACGATAATAAAGATATCAATGATAATGAAAACGATAATAAAGATATCAATGATAATGAAAACGATAATAATAGTTATATTCAGTCCTGAGTCTATTATGACAGCTTGTTTCGTTTAAGGCGTATAACGAGAAATTAGGTGTCAATGGCATTAAATCACTTACTCTGCTTCTTCTGGCGCGTCACTCAAGGCCATAAATATGCAGTTTGTTAAAATCGTTAGAAGAATTACTACCTCGAACCATGTAAGAAGCGGTTAAGGAAAAATCCACATGAAAACAGTTCAAAACGTACACATTAATAGCAAAGAATAATTAAAGCGAGATCAATTAAAGTAATAAACTTCCAAAAGAACAGCAAACGCGGAAGAAGTGACATATATAGAGTATATTACACGGTGGTGCGGGCTTATGAAGTTTATATTCGAGTGGAAAAATAGAGAGCATATAGCAAGCGAGTGAAACTTTTTTCCACGAGGAGATAAACTTCATATGTTAGAACTACCGTGTAATTTTCTTGTTATTATATAGATATGAGCGGGAAAAACAAAGAAATGACGTCAACGATATCTTCACTAGTGAGGATACGAAAAATATGTCACTCGTACCCCGGATGTAGTTTCGTATGATATCTACGAGTTGGATATTTTACAGTAAAACACTCATATCTAATCTATAAAATAATAGTACGAAATTAAAATACATAAAGAAGGTCGTGAATGGAACACCTACATATGTACCAACGTGTTGCCAGAGCAACGCCTTCGATAGTTACTAGGGAGCTTTAACAACGAGGGCATCGATGACGGCGGCAGGGAACAATAGTGAATACAATAACTGAACGTTGGAACCTGCACGCGGTCGTCTTCAAAATTACCATGTGAAAAGCTTAGTTTTAAAGTTCTTACGACTACGGGAACGGTAAACAGAAAATTATCTCCGTCTTCTTTTATCTTTATGCAGGGAGCTTTAGTCTTTTTCTATTAACAAAGCGTCACTAGAACAAAAGAGAGGGCAAAAGGGCCAGGCAAGGTCGAAAAGGAAAAACAAGAAATATGTGTTTTGGAAGCCGTCGTCGTCAATGTTGGCGTCCACGTTGCTTAAGGTGATTGGATGATCGTGGATGACGTCAATTTCAAGGGTGCCAAACATAGGCCATAAGTACATGAACCTGCACCGTCAAAACGCGTTCTAGCAAAACTTTTGTTCCCGTTTTATTACCAAACTAACAACACTTAAGTTCTTCTGTTTTCGGCGTTTTTGCGTCCCAGCCAAGATAATTATAGTAACTATCGATAACCTGGACAGTATTAGCAAAAACATCTGTGGTAAAAACTAGAATATGGTCAAAACATAACTGCGATAAATTGAATCAAGAGAACAATGAAAAAACACCAAAAGTTTCAAACATCTAAACATAGTACTGGAATTCATATCCTACTCTAGTAAGCTTAATTATGTCTAGCACAAAGTTTAAACATTGAACCTCGTATTTCAACCGTATCAAATTAAATTGAATTTGATCCGGTGCTAATTGAATCGTTGATTCGACAACTAGTTTGTTTGCCGTTTTATCCGATAGATGGAAGCAAATTTAATTCCTCTTCCGAACTTAATTCGGTGCACTGCTCCAAACACCGTATCTTCACCGAATTTAATTCGATAGGTTGAAATACGGTGTTTTAAGTAGCCAAAAGAAACGAAATGTCGAGGGAAAGAAAACTAGATTTCGCGAGCCCGCGTAATCAAAATTAAATCAGTATGCAAACTTTTAAACGAGAAAGTCAAACTTTTTCCTAATTAATTAGTTATTAAAAATAATTGAAGAATATAGATTGGTAAATAGGGGCAAAAACGGGCTCAATGGGATATACTGAGCGGGTGTGTATGGGGCGGGGAGCGCAGAGATGAAGGGGGGAGGAACAGAACATCTTCGTTGCAGAGTAAGCCAATTATCTACAATAATAGATACAAATCAACACATAAACTAAAACAAATAGATAAAAAGGATATTGATGTGTAACGATAAACATTGTAAATTTCCTAATTTTACTCCTAGGCCCAAATAGGTAAAGAGATTTCGAGGAATGGAACCGATACACATATTGCTTGTTAAACCGTTTGGCGACTATTAGAAATGTCTGAAAGATAAACACACATAGAAAAATTGTTAGTAACAAGTTGAACAGAGTAATTTCACTCCTTCACACCCTCTTCCCCGACGTGAACGTCTCACAAACGATTCTGAGTTCGAAATAAACGATAACAAGGAAATTCCAAAGTAGATTACATTTCTTTTCCGAACTCAATTTTTTTTTGAGAATCGTGATAACGTTCGCCCCGCAATCAACACAATAAATTTTTGTGGTGATAAAAGAGAACAGTTCTCACTTTGTAAAATCGCAACTACTCGCACTAAGTTGAGCCATGACAAACCAGACTTTCTAAGATGTTTATTATCACAAGTGAAGGCCGTTGAATCAGAAAGTTTCTGCACGACACTCCCTGTGAATATCTCCACAGAACGTGTCCACAGAGAAACGACGCCATGACACTTAATTACACAAATCTAGACTTTTGACTGCATCACCCGACGCCTTTTTGATTTGATAAAGTTTGTTTTTACTGTACGTGCAGGATTTAGGTTTAAGATTTAACAAAGCAATGAATGCAAATATGCACGAAACACATACAGAGTATTATCTTTAATTAATTTAAACGCAGACTGCGTAAGTCGCCAGAGTCGGTTTGTTCCACCCGGCCAGTCGAGGCCAAGGAGCCACTATATATGGATCTGAAATTGATTAAAAGCTGATGACAAATTGGCTCAGAAGATATTCAAACTGCGCTGCGACGCTAATAACCGGACAAAGCAAAACTCAGTGCGTCCTAGAACGCTTAGGGTCAAGTTATTAGGGTGTTTATGCTGTAATTTCGAAGCTGCCGCAAGAGAAACTGTCTAATTTGAAAGAATACTTGACTGAAGAACAAAATTTGCGCATTTTCTCACGCTTCCTTCATTTGTGAATGAATATCAGATAAGATATCGATACAAGCAAAACCGCAGTAAGTTCAAATCGACTCCGTGTGGCTTACTAGTGAAAAGCGTCGCGAAAAACTGCGACGTCGGAAAACCACAAGATTCAAAATTTGATTTATCTGTAGAATGGACTTCCTTATCCAGTCATATTTAAATGAGCACAAAATTAACCTGATTGATAAAAGCAGAAGCCTTTCAGCGCTTACAATTTTGCGGAAAGTTTGTGAGCGTCGTTTCGATTTCAGCACGAACGCAAATATATACGTGATGTAGCATTAACAAAATGTGTCGGTATAATACATAACTAAAACAGCGGAAAATCAGAACCGATTTTCCGCTTCAACAGCATGTTTAGAACAAGCAAAACGCCTTGGTAAATCGAAGAAACATAAATTCAGAACCTGCAATTGTACAAATAATATTTCTACCAGTTAAATCAGTATTTGCAACAAACAACTTAGCCAACTAAAGACGCGGCCTCAGCGCCAGTGCTGTTAAGCTATTTTAATTTCAGCCAAATCAAAATTAGTTTTGTCAGAAAAAAAAAACAATTTCATGCATTTTAATATTTCGATTGTTTCTTTTTACTGTCTAAAATTCAACAAAAGTTTATAATTTCGGTTTTTTATTATTCATTTATAAACACTGGCCAAAACAAACGCTCCTTTATAGACATGCATACATACAGGGTGATAGAGATTGGCCTTACAACGGCTACATTTATCGATACAAAACTCCCGAACCCTGCTGTCCTGGGAACCTCGTTTGCGTTTAATATCTGAGTCGAGTTTACAATTTGAACTTCTAAACACAAAGATGATGTCGGTTTTCCGAGTGGATCAGGGTTCCCCCATGCCGCGAAGAAAAAGCTATGCGTGTTTTCGCAAAATTCGGGAATCGTTTCTCATAAAAAAAAGTATCTCTTTCCCGCTAAACATTTTCGTTTCTATAGATAAAAACGATAGAACTCTGACAGTGCGAACGGAGACAAAAGCAAAACATAGCAACAGTTCTCTATAGTTGCAACAAAGGCGTCAAAAATAGCGATGCTTTCGCAGAATCGTGTACGAATTAAGACTGGCAAAGTTCAAAAATCAGTGTCAATGTCGGATTTTCAAAGACTAATTTATCTCCCAAGTCACTAAAATCTGCGGCGTGAGTACAAATGCATCTGGTGGAGAATGTTTTCGTTTTTTGAGCAGCGTGGAGTCTAAATATGTCTTGAGATTCATTCACACTGCTGTTTTGATGCGAGCTGCAAGTAGTGATACGTTAGTTTATGAATGAAAAGAAAGTCTTGTTTGTGGTCTCCTCTAAACAGGCAACAGAAAAACACAACAAGAGTAACTTCTAGAAAATCAGCTTTACTTGCACAATCGGAGACGCTTATCGAAACGTGGTTCGTGCGTACCGCTCTCGCCTTTTATAAACATTTCTCGCAAGAAAAACTTGCAAAACAGAAGATCTATCAATTTATGTCAACATAAAAAAAATTAAAACCAGGGCGTCAGTCTGAATCAGTGATGCATTATTTTGAAAACCCTGTGGATAAACGTAACGCATTTTAAGTGAGAGGTTTACTATATCAAAAGTGAGTGTCGCCGAATTGTCTACGAAGCTGTTACACGAGGTATTCCGTATTCCAACCCAATCACTGAACTCGTAAGCATCCGAAACAAGGGAGCTCTGGAATTTATTCCAATCAATTAACCCCGCGACAAGAAAAGCACTTGAGGCTTAACGAGCAACGGGCTTAAAGGTTGTGGGAATAAAATCAAATTAGCTAGTCCCCATTAAATTGGACCCAAATTAGAGTCATGGAAAAGAATTTACGGATCCACAGTCAGAGCCCAATTTTCACTTAATTGAGAAAATCAATCTTACAGGAATACCGCAAGCACATCTTGAGTCAAATGAAATTTAGCGTGGTATCGTGCGCTAACGAAGTGCTTGGGTATCGACATTGACACAGATTTTTGCGTCGAAATCGTTTCTTTTTCTGATGCAAAGCTACAAATGCTGGTCAGTCTTTCTGTTAGATAAACATAAAATAACTGCCCTCTCCGAGGCAACGAAATTTAAATATTTTATCAAGTTAACAAATGGAACATAGTGACACAACAAAAGCACACAATAAATTATTTAAAGTATGTAAATCAATTCTTTCAAGGGTAGAATTTACGCGATTAATATTTCATTCTCCTCGGCATCTAGAGCTTCAGGAAAAATTTAGCTTATTCTATTCTTAGGTTTTCAGCCAAAAACAAGAATCCGCATTAAAGCTAGTTAATAGCTAGTATATTCACAATCTGTTTACTTTTATAAATTGAAAACCAATCACTCTGGCACAGGTACCAGCAATCGAATGCTTTTTGACAAGCACATTCAAATCTCGGAATTGAATTGTATGCTTTATACGGCAAGTCGAACAATGCTCTTCTGGTGTATTTGTCGCTCAGCAGAATATGTCACTTTTCTTCTATCATTAGCTTTCTTTTTCGAAGAAAGACATAATTTTCAACTTCTTGCAACAGCGATTTGATTATTACTACAAACGCCTTCCAGAGTCGGACTTGTGCCCCAAATCGTGTTTAATTCATACGAAAGCAGGTTTTTGGTTATTTTAACCTATCGAGTGTTTATGTGAATAAAGAACAAGATAAATATTTTCTTTCTCTTCATACTAGAAAACTAGGGATATTCTAAACAAGAAAGGCTGAACGAAAAAGTCCCTGACTTTCAACATAAGGACAAAAAACAGTGTTTCTTAAAATTGAAACTCACATTTATAGTCTTTGCGGTTCGCTCACGACACCTATCAGCGTTTAACTAGTGATAACAAAGCCAAGAGGTTTGGCAAACGTTGTGCTAAAATTTGATAGACGAAAGAAATAGTAAAATAGTTTATAAATTTTGAACTCTCCTTTAAAAGTCAAAGTGCTCTTTTAAGAAGTTTTTGCCTTATACGTAGTCGTTTCGCTTATCTAAATGCAAGTAAAAGTCTCGTGTATATGCTCGGCCGCCGTTCGTCTATTATATGAATATAAGCTCGACTGCATCGTACCGTATTTGTGTCATCGCTGCCGATCTGCTAATTTGATCAAAGTTAACTTTACACAGAAGCAAAAAATAGAGTTTACAACAGCGAAGACATAGCAGTTGGCCCGAAATTGAACTACTTCAGTGATAGAGAGTGGCGAAGTAGGGCAAAACTGTTTTGTATTTCTGTTGTCAAGCAGACGCATCAAATTTACACAGTTGTCTTTGAATAAGCTTGGAGTTAAAAAAAATATCGCATATATAAAAACTCTCAGCCTTTAGAACGCGGAAGAGTCGCTCGATTTGTGTACTTAATTTAAATAATAATAATCTCCAGCACATGAAATCTACAACATAAAGTTTATTTTGATAAACGGTTTGACATCGCATTATATTCATGCCGAAGAAAGGACCGAAACATCGCCATTTCTGATAGCTTTCATTTTCGCGTGGACGAAACCATAGATAAATAAAAGAACTTTTTGAAAGGGAAAAAACAGAAGCCGCATTTTTAGACTTGTGTCGACCAATATAATAATAGAGAAAATCAGGGCAGGAGGTCTTGTAGGCAATATTTTTGAGTTGTCAAATTTATATTCTCTGAGTGATTTTGATTCCGGAAATATAGGAATTTAAAGTCTCAATGACGTTCGGACTACCTTCCAAGGTAATTTGAATGCAACGGCTAAAGAGCTGCAGCTTGTACAAGATTGCAAACGAACTATTAAAAGTAGTTTTTCGTATTTTCGTACCGAACTCGCTGTAGCTGTTAATCAAACATGAATTTTTCTAAATCGCTGGATTTTCTCGTTGTTCTTGCTGGTCGTACTGTTACTACAGACTTTACTACAACGAAACTTCTTATAACGAGAAAGAAGTAAACTTTCTTTTTAAAATGCCACCGACAAGCCAAAAGCTAGTATGCATAATATTTAAATATTTACACATGCTTGAGATGTACGTAAAAAATCGCCCTGCCAACTTGCATAAAACAGAATCGGAAGTTGGACACCACAGAATAAACCAAAAATTAGGTCGGAGTGAGAATGGACTCTTCCAAAAATTGAGTATAGGAATCGACGTGTGACGAAAGCCGCCGTGCAACAAAATACCAGCGCAACTCCGGCTGGTTGAGGAATATGCAGGCCGGTTTGATGAGCCAACCCTTCCGCCCAGCCTATGCTAGGACTAAATCACGGTACAGTGCAGAAATAATCTCGCTATTGCCAAGGTTGAAGGATTAAGGATACCCAGCAAATTACTTACATCCACATCGGGTTTTTCTGAGTCATGATCCTTCAATGGTACATTTAGTAAATAATCCGGGACTGGTACATAGGGCTCGAGTTCCGTTTCTGGCGGAACATCCGCCGTGCCATCAGCACCGACATGGAGTTGCGAGCGCCGTAAACTCTCTTCTCTACGTTCTAGTTCTCGCTGATGATGCGCTCTGGCTGCAGCTTGTGCCGCTATCATGTTTGTTCTGTTGCTTTGAAGAAAACTCGCACTTCCTTACTCTCCACCTGCGCCGTAAAGGCACATAACATTTGAAGCCCTTATATATGAAGTTTGCCAAGCTCCAGAAAGTCGGCTCTCCTTCGTAATAAAAGCTGAAGACAGTCCACACGGAGATCGTAATTATGACGGCTCTGTCCGTGACATTTTTCAGTTAAACTGTGTCTGGGAAATCAGAGAAATACAGAAAAAACAAGAATTCGCCATGACGATAGCGCTGGTAAACATGGCTTCGTTAGATTTAATACAACACCTGGTTCCTAGATTTACAGCGACCGCGGAGTGTGATGGGATACTTTGACCTCTACACGTCAGAAATAAGACACATTCGATTGGTTCTTTCAACACGACGCCGGTTTATCACCACGAAGCCGAGATGAATACATTAGGCAAGAAATACCAAATGTTTGTGGCTAAGCTGCGCTCCACTCTAGCGTCAATGTTTGTGTAAAAAAGATGCCAGTCAAGTTATTCACCAAATCTCGGCCGAACCCACGAACCAAGAAACACGTACAAGAATTTTATTATTTATGACTCTTTAAAAATTACAAGTGTACGTGTGTAACAAGCAGAATGGAGTAAAACCAAGCATTTTAAGTGCTCCAAAAGTTTCTGTTTTTGCGATGCTATTGACATTTTTGATAAACAATGGTTTTCTTTCGTTTATTGAAAAGATCACCAGGCTCTCACTCGTTGAGATGTCACGTGTTTGCAAACATTTGTTCTCATTGGGGTCCGTGTATACACAACACGACTCAGCTATTATAAGCAAACACAGGCTATAAACTTTAAAAGGCAGTGCGGTTGTACAGGTAAAATATACCGGCCAAGAAAACAGTGGGAGAGCTAAAGTTGTACGCAAGCTACAAGCAAGCTACCCGTTAATTCGGACAGACTATTGCAGTAGTAAGTACTGCATCTTGACTCGCTGTTTAGCTCTTCAAATGTCACAGTTTCACGATTCATTATCGTAGCAACTTGTCAATATGCATGCAACGTCAGCAACGCCAAGACTTCCTGTACAAATGTTGCATCAATTCATTGAAATTACGATAAGTACGAGTTTTTCTGAGACAGAAAAAAAAGAAATATTCTAGCAACGATACGAAGGCAAACGACGAGATTATACATTTGATTTTCTACATAGTCAATTTTTGGAAGCTCCGAAATTTCACAAGCTGCAGACGAAATTAATTATCTACGCAGGTGCTGTGAAGTTTCTTAGAAAGCGAGACTGTTTAGCTTGGCGTGTTGGGATCTGAAACAAAAATGAAGAACTTACGGCTCTCTTCGACGCAAGAAAAACGGAAAATTGAAGATGACCAATCTCGCTTTAACAAACGATAGTAATAAAAAAAAAAACAGTGAGCTCGGCCGCCGTTTCGAATGCTAAGTTCTTTTAAATAATATGAGTTCAGCCCGAAATACAGTATAATTTTGTTTAATAGGTTCCGCTACAAAAAAATATTGCGAAAAAAGTTTTTCTTTCTTTTCTGTAATGATAAGTGGGAAATTTCAATTGCTTATCAGTTGAGTCGCTGTCATTCTTGTTTACGTGCAGTTCCCGACGTATCTCTTGTAACCCTAAGCTCATCAAAACATTTTTGTATTTACGTTTTCAATGATAGTTTTATTTCGAGCTTTACAAATTATCTTCATCTCATTAGGTAGCAAACAAACGGATTTGCTAAATTTTCTTAAAAAGGCCGTTAACTGTTATCGCGCGCTGGGCAATCCTTCCGTTAACACACTGGTAAATGTTCGTGAGAACTGACCTAACTTAGCCGCTTCTTTTATGCTAATCCTACCTCAGCCTTCTCCGAATTTTCTGTCACGATTCTTCGTTTTTCCTCCCCCCTTCGGGATAAAAACGTAATAGTTTCCTCCTGCATGTCTGCCACGATGACTTCATTCCTGGTAGCTCTTTACATTGTCGAGTTATCCACCATTAGAAAAAAGAGCTTTAATACTTAATGTACTTTAAGCGATCACAAAGTCGGGGACCTTTTCAACGCTGTACATTAATACTGATTCAACCAATAACAACCCTAGGACACGGTTAACAAAATAAATTTAACTTCCAATTAAACTAAAGCTAATCATCTATGACAAAAAATTTACTCCAAAGCGCACAGCCACAACCTCCTTGTGTCGTTTCGTTTCGGCTCGCTTCAAATTGTGCATTGAAGTTTATTTTCAATGTACGGGAATATCTGACGGGTAAGCTTTGGTTCTCAGCGCGCAGGTATCAAGTTTTAGGAACAAGTTGTTTTGAAATAATTGTTAAGTGAAGTTTAATGTCCAACAAATGATTGAACATCTGGAGGGTAACTTCGTAATGGATGAGAAGTTTCAATTATTGCTCGATTGTGAAATTATTAGTGGAAAAGAGATTCGGGCGCTAAGCAAAGTGATTATCTAATTTATGACAAACGACGAAAAAAGCATCAAACAAAATTTGCAAGTCAAAACTGAAAGCACACTGTGAGTGCTATAAAAATACCGAGCAAAATGACTTAATTATCCCGCAAAACGTTGCACACGCAAACAATGGTTTGAACCTGATCAAAGAATAGGATTTTACGAAGCTGCGAACGACTGTTCTTGATTAACTAAAGCATCTCAGCTGTATAGGAGTTTACACAGCTTTTTCAGACTATTGTATAAGAAAGAACTACATGTATATGAATACTGGCGAGTGACAAAAATGTTCAAAGGATGAAAAAAACTACGATACTATTTGAAATACCTACTTCTTTTTCTTGAGAGGAATTAAGTGTTGTATAAACGCGAATGTAGAAGTCTAACATGGTTCAATAAATGGCCAGCAAAACGTGACTTAGACATCTGATGACCAAAGTTATACTTAAAACCGCATAGAATGAAAAATGGACGATCAAGGACGATACTACATGACTCCAAGAGGAAAACTAAAGCGCGAAACGGCAAGTTTAGTTCGTGAGCTATGTTTGATCGGTCAGCTTTGCAAAGAAAACGCTTCTTGCAAATCGGACATCGCCAAATAGAATTAACTTACATCCTCAGGTGAGTTTTCGAAAACTCATTAGATTCAAAGGCTCAAAAATTCTCAACTTCTATGGGCGATAAAATTTATCCACGAAAGAAAGTACCTTTTATGAAAAGCAAAACCAGTGGCAGTGGCATAGCGTTATCCATGAACTACGTGCAGGCATGGAAACCTCTTTACCAAGTCAACTAAAAAAAAAAATTCAATTATTAACTAATTTTCGTCCTAATGTGGGAAGGTATCTACGGATTCGCAATTTAAAAAAGCTGATAAAACTAGCGAGCCCGTGCGCGTCCTTATATCGTTGATATTATCCTTAACTTTAAATATTTCTTCGCTAACACTGAACTCTTTTTTAAACGAAAAGTTTCCGCAAGTTTGTAGTTTCCAAAGTCACGTATAGATGTGAAAGCAAAAACAATCTTTTAAAATTTTGTTAAGCATAGACAAATAACGACGACTTTCGGTTGACAAAATTTCTAAAACATTCACCATGCTTTGAAAGATATTTCTGACTTTTTTTTATTTTCGAAAAAACAAGATCCTTTGAGCACAACCGATTGACCCTAAACTAGTCTGGTTTGTTTGGTTGGAACTCCCAAGAAAGAACTGTTCAAGCCGTTTTCTGTTGACTGCGCGTTAGAGCATTCATCAAGTAAACAAAATCAAATACGTGAAACATTACAAAAAATCAGTTGGCATCTAAGAAAGTTCTAGGCACAGAAAAACTACTCGAGTCTTAACAGTATTTATGTATAAGAGTCTCACTTAGTTAATCTCAGTTGTTGAGTTAAGAGTTGCTGCTTTTTGCGAGTCACGTAATTCTAGCAGAGCCCCCGCTTAACTTTTGAAACGATGCAAAATAGCAGAATTAATATGCTAGCAAATATATCTAAATTTTCCCAGACAAAAACCTAATTTTTAGTGCAGTGTCCGAGATTAACTTCCACCGTGAGATTTTCTTTGGTTCTTGATAGGGAATGAACCGCTTCGAACCGACTGGTTAGAGTGAGCTATTTATAGCAAAGAAAAAACACCGCACGCACTGAATACTTTATACAGTCAAAGAATAAGTTAATATATTATGGTTATATTACTTTCTGGTAGTATAACACACTAAATAGTCATGTGGAAGGCTGCAGTTTCACTGAAAGCATTAGTGTGCTAAAACGAACTGTGGCATTGATTAAACACAGGTTGAAAGTTAAACTTATCAGCAAGATACAAATGCGCTGTAAGTTAGTAAACGAAACAGAAAGCTTGTTGATAATACTTCCATGTTATAAATTATCAATGAGCGAAAAACAACGGCAGACGATATTTAAACATATTTTTTTTTGTTCGAGATGTTCCAGTTTGCTTGGCTGGCTTTCCGACAAAACCTTAAAGTGCTCTTTACCGCCAGTGATTCCTAACGGCAACTTATTCAAGGCTGTTGTACACCAAACATATTGTTTTTGAGCTAATGATTTCGTTGCAAGCGGGATTTATTAGGTTCCAATCATTCTTTCACAAGAGCCTCAAGTTTTAAAAACTCAAATGACCTATGCTTGGACTGATTCGCTCTTATTCCCCTTTAGCTGTCTTTTAATGGAAAATGTTCTCTCGTTGATCTCGGTGTGTTCTCACAAACTTTTTCTCAGTACATAAAAAGTAGCCACGCTAGAACGTTGTTTGGCTTTGAATGTAATCAAAACAGACGATCTAAATATTTGAGCAGTTTAGACCGGGACCAGTAGTTTGGAGAGAAAAGTACTGATTCAAAAAGATTTTGTGCTATCGTTGGAACGAACTTAATCCAGCTAGTCTTTTGTTCTCAAGCACTTTCATTTACAAAACTTGGAGGCCCGTGAGGGCTAATAATAGAAACAACACAGCACGCAGGGCTTTGTAGTAAGTTTTCAAAGGCCATCAAACATTTTACTAAATTACAATTTATTATTCAATTACATATTTACACGAAAAGCAAAAAGCCACTTATAGGTCACGATGTTCGTAAAAGTTAATCGACTTCCATTTGATAGTTCGTCGGGCTACGACCTGATATCCAGTCGGCTTCGGCGTATTCAGTTTTATTACCTTCTTTGCCCTTTTAACAACGCGTATTTTGGCGGCCTTACGTCAACGTAGATCGGCGCAGAAAGATATAATTGTTGCGACATAGCCAAATGTAAGTTAGAACGAGAAAACGCAGATTTCATTTACACGTATATGATATCCTTTTTCGTTATCGCACAAAAACTTGGTATTCATTGGTCACGGCCTTAATTAAAACGGGCCTTTTGTGGCGGATTAACAATCGTTAAATGGAAATAAAAGCGAGTTTCCTTGAAGTGAAAGCAAGCACAACCTTCCTAAAGTGTCAAGGCAGCGGCTCGCACATGGCAAGGATCAACAGTTTAATTATACACAAGTACAAAGATACATATACATATGTAAAAAAGCCGAAAATTTACAAAAAGCCAAACCATTATTCTTTATAATTCATTTGTGACACGTAATAGATCAAAGTATAATTGAAGCATGATTCAACCAAATTCTAATCGTTTTGTAAACCGAAACAACAGAAAACCCATTTTCCATTATGTTGCTTTTGATCAAAATAGTTTCTTGTTGGGTCTAAAATAAATCTGTACAGTCAAATTAAAAAAGGAAACAAGTGAAAACATAGGAAAACGACGCCCCACTCTTTTGGTTATAACTCCAACCGCACCAAAATTCAAAATGATGCACTCAACTAAGTACCGCGCGCAGGCTATTCGAAAACACAATTTTTAAAACCAAAAATCAAATTTAAGCTTTGTCAAAATGACTGTACGTTGCAATGATTATTATTTATAAAACTGATTTTTGTAGGGTGGATTAAGGCTAATAGTTAGTGAGATAAGAAAAAATTGCTTGGGTTTACTGAGGTCAAAGAACTTAATTATGTGAAATGGAAGGAATTCGTACAAAACTTCCGAAGAAAACTATGCTAAAATTATTTCATAAGTTTCAAATGTTATCGCGAACAAAGTAGGTTGCGAAGAAGGCGATCGCTTCATCACATGTCAAATAATAACTTGAGACGAAACTTCGATGAAAGGGAGGTTACGATTTCAAACGTGCATCAAATTCAATAAGCAATGCAATTTTCTGAAGAACCAACTTTGTCCGTCTATTTTATCAAAAAACTAGTGTTTAAACGAAAATAAATTCTGTCTGAATAAAGCAGGGTAAATCATCGAAAAAATAAAGCGAGCTTCAGTATTTTATTTTCAAAAAAATGAGAAACACAAACCCAAAACGTGAATTTCTTGTTCCAGCTGCGCGGGCTTGAATCTTATTTGAACTCATGTTTATTTAAAAATAGATATATATTGTCTTAGTCTCTCAAAACGCAGACACCTGCCGCTTTCTGCCTGAGGAGTGTTTCCCATCTTAACCCAAATTACAGCCGGAAGCCATTTTTCCAAGCAAGAAACTGCATGTCGGTTCAAAATGGATAGTTCTATTCTGCGTTTCCCAAAAAGTCAGCACTTTGGCATAATTTTTTCTTGTCATTAAAGAATCACTCAACTTTTAATTGGGTACTAATTTTTTTTGATGATATTGTCACCAAAATGATGAGAATAAAAAGAACAGGCGTAAGTGCTGCTGCTGGATATCTCAAAACACAATCTCAAGCCAGTCGGTTTCCTAATGCAAAACTGTGATCTTTTGATCAGACGGCTTCCGTCGAATAACAAGCGAGTCGCGGCGTTGTCAATTCTAGCGGCGATACTTTAAAGTCTGAGGTGTTCACTAAAATTTGATTAGGAAAGTCATCGACATTGTACAACACAAGTGAGCTTGGCAAAAGTTGATCGCACTCCCCAGCGTTGCCTTAACGCAGTACCTCAAAAGCAAGCTCTCTATACCAACCTAACACAGCATGAACAATAATTGACGTCAATTAATGGTATTCTGCCCTAGTGTTTCATCGCTAAATTGAAACTTTTTTTTCTATGAAAACTTACTTCTAATTCACAAATGCTTAGAGATTATATGCTACAAAGCACCTTTAACTATCTCTACTTTCGTTTTCATCCAACAACGCCAATAACTGAATAAGTACAGCTGGTATTTACAATAATGTTAAAGTCTGAAGCCATCGCAAAGCTCCAAGTAATAGCCGTACCGGCAACTCAACGCTGACCACATCTGCACTTCCAAACAACCACGCCGCGTCCACATACACTGTCTGATGTTAAAAAACGCATAACAAAGCGTCATTTGCAGCCAAAAACAGCACCCACGCAGCAAAAATACTTAATCTTTTGAGTGTAGCTAATTAATTGATGTTGTTATTTTGAATAAAACTCCTTTGCATTAAGTCTAAGAGATGGTTTTTTCATGCTCTACTAGAAAGTTCTCTTGTATTTCTCATTACACAAACTTCAAAAGGCGGAATTTCTCATTTCATTCGTAGTAGGCATTAAATTTTTGAAGTAAAATCTCGCAGAAATAGTAAAGTTCCATCAATTTTCTGTGCTCTTGAGAGCGGAAGTCTATGTCCTGTTCTCTCCATAAGCGTCGAGTTAAGCTTGACCAAAAGTAATTAAGGGTAACAACTTTAACCAATCGTAGTAAAATCACTATATATCGATACTCCATATTGAAAATAGAAACGATTTTTCGCCTAAATTGGCGGTGTACAGAATTGTTTGTTACAAAAAATATTTCATACATGACGCTATGTTAATCGACTCTGGCGTTTTTTTCATTTGCTTCTTCAGATGGCCGCCCCACTTATAAAAACGTTCCGCAGGCCATGGCTTTATTACTTCGCAAAAAACCGTTCTATAATTACATACACGCTCTCGTGTTACATAACAAATGATCGATTTAGCCAATATCTTTCATGGCTTCAAATAATCCTTAAATGTCGGTTAAATCTTGACGATAAATGTAATCATTGCAAGTGACAAACATAGTTGCGTGAGCCATGGCAACGAGTTAATTCAACAAAAACGCACTCTTGCGTGCATTAGGGGTGCAGCTAAAAATAGCACAACAGTGCAAAAAGAAAAACACATTCAAACACAATCAGATAATAAGTGTTCGAGAAGAAAACACGCTTTAAATCAAATTATACAGGAAAGCTCTGCGCAAATACTGGAGTACTCTCTCGTGAAACAACGATGCCCCTCTATCTTATAAACATAACAGTTTTATATCTTAATTTTACGAAAAGGTAAAGCTTTAAAGTTTGCCTTCTTTGACTCGCAAACGAAGTAAAAGATCATTTCAGAGATATTTTGCGACAATGCATCAGCTAATCTTGTTATTCCAGACAGTCTGAATACTAAAAAGGCGACTCCTTCGTTCGTCCACATGTTCAGACCACAAACTCCAGTGAAATTTGCTTGCTGAGAGTTAATGTAGTTAAGCATTGATTCAAATTGGCAATATTTACCTACACAGCAGGTTACAGGCAGTCACGTGAGTAAAACACTAAGGGTGTTAGTCAGCAATTTCAGAAAACAACTGAAAGGCAAAGTTTTCCTGACACGGATTTCTTTGTATTTCGTTCTCTGTTTAAACAGTATTAATAATAAATGCCTAATTAGACCACAATAAAAGTGAGTGTTATGGCACGGTATTCCCCAGTCTGAGACAGTATAACGAGATAAAAACACTCACTGACACATTCGAAACTTCTAAATGACACATCTCTTTTCACAGCAACCATAAATGCAGTTTATATGAAAGTTTCCACCGAAAACCTATCTGAAATTTAATAGCAAATCGTTCGTTTTCCGGATGGCTCTCCAACTTGTTTATGACGAACGTAAAAACTTAGTTCACTAGTTGACTTAGTTTATGACGAACGTGAAAACGCGACGCAAAACACAAAAAGTCAAGTAAAATCACAAAAGGAGAAAGATAAAAATTGTACTGAAAAACTAAATTAAAACAGCTGACCTTAGACAAAACCATCAAATACTCCACACAAATATTTAAAACAATTACTTCAACAAACTCTTTTTAAAACATTTCGTTCAACCGCAGACAGAACCAAATTGATTGTTGTTGTTCGTCAGGGAGATAAACAAACCAGAACTGACCAGGACCCTCGAAAATTCAAGTTATTTCAACTGCGAACAAAACGTTCTTGCTGGCAGCCCGTCCGAAACTCGAACACAGATAAAAGAGCCTTTTCCCAACCATACTAGTTAGGCGCTTCGCATTAGGGGCAATCAGGATGGCCAAGCGGTTAGCGCTCGTGCATCCCACCTCTGTGTTGTTTCATGTTAGCTGAGATTTGTCTTCTGACTCTAAGGTTTTTCTTCCGGTTTCATCCCTCCACGAATTGACCATGTGTTAGAAAACATCCTCAAGGTTAATATATTTACCCTCTTTAAACGAGGAAGTTTAGTTTAGTTTATTTAACATTAACTGAACAACATACTTTCGTCTCTTTGCAAGACCTAGCAAAAACTTTGTAGAAACGACAGGGAGTCAAATTTTGTTGAAAACAAGCTAAGAACTGTTCTACACTACATTTATCATAGCATTTCATCAAGAATTAGGAAGTTTACATAACGCTTACAGATTAAGTTAAAAATTTGGTCGTTAAATTCGAACAGAGATACGGGAAGTTGGCGCCAAAAAGTGACAGCCGTGGACACTACTTCTATAACAACCCAAATGCCCAAAACAAATAGTCAACCTCTATCTCTGAACACAGTTCACATTCTCGATCACTAAACAAGAATAATGAGTAATTAAATATTGCTGAAGATAAAAATAAAAAATGAAGCCATTCTACAATGCCGAGATGGGCGGAAGTTAGAATTCGAAAATGATGCCATTCTACAATATCGAGAGTGGCGGAAGTTAAGTCGAGAGTGGCGAAAGTTGAAATTCAAAAATGATGCCACACTAGTGTCGAGAGTGAAGGAAGTTAAAATTAAAAAATGATGCCATACTACAATATCGAGAGTGGCGGAAGTTAAGTCGAGAGTGGCGAAAGTTGAAACTCAAAAATGATGCCACACTACAGTGTCGAGAGTGAAGGAAGTTAAAATTAAAAAATGATGCCATACTACAATATCGAGAGTGGCGGAAGTTAAAATTTAAAAACGATACCACATTAAAGTGTCGAGAGCGGGGGAAGTTAAAATTAAAAAACGATCCCACACTACAGTGTGAACAAAT
>JAOBRD020419701.1:0-11904 GCA_027575215.2 Hydrozoanthus sils | reverse complement strand
ATGATGATGATGATGATGATGATGATGAAAGTATTAATACTAATAACAATTTAATAACGATTTATTGACGGTATTTCTACTTATAATCCACCCAAAAATGTTCGTGCAATCTCATTGGATAAAACACGTCACGTAATACAAAATTGGAAGTAGTTTATCAGCGAATATACCCTTTCCAATTTGATGCTGCCCTGCGATTATGTCCGCCATTTTTAATTAAAACAACCAACTTCATTTTTCAAATTTTGAACAAGTTTAAATTGATAGACAAGTTCGCCGAGTCTAACCATGAAGATTTTTAAAAATAATTGGTTTGAAAGGCAGTGCCAGACAGCGCAAAAAAGTCGATAAAGTGCGCCGAAAACGTATTTGAAGGCAAAAATAGCTGTGAGTCCGCTTTCACTAAACAACAGTTTCAATAACAAGCTTTTAATTAAACCAGACAAGTCTCAAAAAATCTGCAAAATAATCTTAAAAGCTTAAAACTGAGAGTTTACATTCCATCTAACTTCAATTAGTGTGGAGGAGAAAAAATTATTGGGAGGGCTATAAAATAAATAAACTCCTTTTTGGCTAACTGGTATATCGGAGGATATAACGTCCTTGGCTGATAGATTGTCCTCAAAGCTTTGCTTCTCGGCCAGCTGTTCATTGTCGGACAATCTATCAGCCGCGGACACTATCCTCCGATATACCAGCCGCCGGAAGGGGTTTATTTGCTAAATAGTAGCTGTGCATCTGTGATATTAAATAAGGAACTAACTACTGAAACATATACGAGAAATAAACACAGTTTAATTATCTTTCACACACTCAGAAAAAAAATGGTGTTACATTAACTTTGTAACTTCTTAAAATCCAACTAATCACAAAAGTGATACTTAGGTTGAAAAGTATTGAAATATCCAAAAATGCTATAAAAACTATGAGTAAACAAAAGTTCTCAGGAAACTAAGACAACTCATAAAATTTAACGTTTGTTATTGAACGTCCTTGTTTTGTTTCACCAGGATGGTAAAGAGCTGCCGCCACCAATCGGATTTGACCTTCCTTCGGAGGTTGCACTCCCCAAATCTCAGGTTGGTTTATAAGAGTCAAGTGTATAATTTGCTTATAGCTTAAACAAAAAGTCGCGCTATAAAATGGTTAGATCCTCCCACATCTTACACCTTTCAAGTACAAATTTTGAGCCAAGAGACGGTTCAATTTCTGTCTGAGTGACAAAAATTATAAAGAATTTCATAACTGCTAAAAACGAAACATTCGTACCAATTTCTTATATACAATACTGGTAAAAAGAAACTCAAGTAAAGTTCGTTTCATTGCGTTCTTTATTTCTGTAAGAAATTTCGTTGAAATGTTGTACCTTTTTGGTGAAGTTTCACACCTATAAATTTTATTCATTAGAAAAAAACGTATTTCGTCGAAACTTCGTGTATTTCGCAGTTTGCTTGTGTTTCTTTACCACTGAACATTGTATATAAGAAATTGATAATTTCCTTCTGTTTGATGAAGCAAAAATCATCGAGAATCTTTGATAATGAAGTTATTCTGTTCATATGTTACAAGAAACAATTTTACACATGAATAATCCACTGATTTTATGTCTTGTCTTCTCGGAGGTTGAGTGACAACTGAAGGTGACAATCGCCTGGCACAGACCTATTTATAGCTCGGTTTTTTGTTTAAGTGAATATCTCGAGAAGTAATTAACAACTATCCCCAGAAGGGGAGGTGAATAGCGATGGATATATACCGAGACGTGAAGCGTCGCGGTATACATCTAAACTAGACACCGACCCTGTGGGGGATATTTGTTTTAGTATTTAACTGAAGATAGGGAAAAATGCACTTCATTTTTCAAAGAAAGGGCAAAATTTAAGGGTTTTTTTTCTATTTCTAGCACGCGCGCTTCGTGTACATTTGAGTTTCGTTTACATTCTTCAGGGTTTTTTTCGAAGAACACAAATGTCGTGGATTTTAAGCAGATTTGGAAAGAAAAACTTTTGTCCTAACCATTAAAACCAAAAAGCCAAATCTTGTTGTCCTCTTCGTGTTTTCTGGAATAGTTCTTCGTTTAAAGCAATCATTTCCTCGTCTACAACTAACGTGTAACGCGACGCCATTTTGACTACCGCCTCAAAGTCAACTAATAGTCATGGATATTGCGAGATGCGGGAGCCAATCAGAGCGCGCGAAAATGGTTGCTTTGGTAAATACTAAAAAGTGATATTCAGATTGTTCACGTCGAAAGCTTAAAGCCTTTTGTAATGTTTCGTTTCCTTTGGCAACAGGAGAGTTGTTATCTGGGTGACACCAACATCAAAGATCTGGTTCTCAAGTTTCTGGAGCAGTATGTATTTTAATGATTAGAAGAGTACAGGAATTAAGTCTATTGTACCTGGTTGTCAAATCTTCCGTACAGGGGTCAGGATGGGAATTCCTTTAAACTGTGTCCCGTTTCTCACTTTTCCCCTTGGGTGCAGTAGTATTTGACTTTGTTAAACCTTACCATTGACCGCAGTAAAAAAAGAGCCACCAAAACTCCTACCCATAAATCGTGCGCGAAAAAATTCATATAAATTGCAAAGAGAGAACCAGTAAACTTCAACTTTGAGGTTTAGGTCTCGCTAAGATCTATCGTTTTGGTGGAAAAGGTCCTGGAAAGGCCTAAAGTCTCTTTAAGTTCTCCAACAGCTGCAAGTGGGACTTCTTGACATAAAACCGGATTTTACAACTATGACTTTTAGATTTTGAAAGTTCAAAAACGGTAAAAACAGCGTGGACTTGACCAGGAATGCTGTATCTGATCCTCTTCTTAATTTAAGGCAGAGACTAAGATAAATTCATGTGCAAATTTCAAGTGATGTTAAACGTGTAACCCCTGGGCATATGGTCAGTGTATTGTATTGGGGAATTTGGAGTTCTGTAGTCTCTGGAATTACTCTATTTCTTTTCTAGGTTAAAGTAAACGGCTAATGTACAGACCATTATCAGTGCTAAAATGATAAACACTGACAGACAAAGGTCATGTTATGTTTGTAAACAGATCACACTTAACAAACTGGTCAGTGCTACAAAATGTCATTCTATAACCATGTGTTTAGTACCACTGAAATACCACCAACTCTGGAAACTGCACCAGCTCTCCGGACAGAGCAACCTTAAGTCGCGTTTGGAGGTTCAGGTTTGGGAAGTGCAAACTGACCAAAGTATGCAAAACTCTACTTCAACTGCTTACCGAGAAATCTTCCTGGACACTGAAGGATTTGTTTTCACCATCTAGGTTACACAGCTTGTACCTCGCAAAAGTAACTGAACCATTTGATAAGAATGGCTTTATAGTATACGACAGTTTCATGTAGAGCATTTTATCATTGGTTTATCAACTCGCCTAATTAACGGAAACTGGTCAATATAGCCGTGATATATAAGTAATTTTCTTTGTCCTGATGTTATTGGCTTAGTGTTTGAGTGTTTCTCGATAATTTTTTTTCATTTTCCATCTCTTGGTAAAGCTGAGGTGTAAATTATGTGTAGTCAGTTAGTCGTAGAACACAATCGAAATGTTAACGCGTCGAAAAAAGCTAAGTACTACTAGGTCCCGGAGTCTTAAATTCTCAGTATTGTTGGATCTATGAGCCAACAAACATAAATAGATTTGTGTGAGAAAACAACTCGTGCGGGTTTATAATTGTATGCCGTTGGGCCAAGACACAGTAGAATGTTTCCATCTCAATGTTTACTCAGAGTTTAGAAAAGTCTTAGCCATTTGCCGAGACAAAAACCTCTAAGTGGGAGGCAGGAATCTGCTACAATATGCTAATTAATGCAGAGCCAGCGTGCAGCAGTTCATAATCAAAATCTAGAGAAAGTCTTGGTTTCACTGGTTCGCTCTCCTTTAACCAGAATTCTTTGCTTTGCAACCAGAGTGCACTGCGCGCCCTAACGGAGCCTCGTTTTGATGGAAACATAAAGCACAAAGACAAACAGACGTTTTGCACTTTGTTATATTTCAATGAAAATTTAAAAATAGCCTTGGGATATATTTGTAAAATGACAGTTGCAGGATCGGTTTATTTCCAGAAAGACATCTTTTGAACATGACTAAACATGAAGACAAGCCTAACTTTGAGTGGTTCAGGTATTTCTACACACAAAAAGTCTTATGTCAAACTGTCAATCCGCCATTTTGTACATACACCGTAACGCTCTGTGCACTAACAGCTGGCTTTATGTTTAACAAGAAGTACAGATCCTCGACGGCCACTCATCGGCCGTTGAGCTCCACTGCGTTTGTGCTTTTCCTGTCATTGCAAGTTATAACTCAAATTTTGTTGCTTTTCTCTGCCGTTAGAAGTTTGTTTTCTTCTCTTTTCTCCCTGATGATTATCTTAAGTTATGCATTTATTGCAGAAGATTCATTCCTCACTGGCATACAATGAAAAGGCGTTATCCTTGGTGTGCCAACTGAGTTAAAGACGCTCCATACACTGTTGGAGTCGGTCGGTTGTGGTTATAGGTTGCTCATAGCAAGCACCACGTGGTACACTGGTAACAAATTGCTCCAGTGCTTATATATAGTAGTGGTACTGACATAGTACCCACGTGTTAGTAGCACGTGATCAGTATTTAGGCTGGGTCAGGCGCAGACTATAAAGGGTGGTTTCATACTTTGGACCAAACCTAGTCTGGCTTGTTTAAACCCACTGGGAGGGTAAACCAGATGGCGCTTAAAACATATAACTTCATAATAAGTTGACCTCTGGTTCCCTCTCAACCAAAATTGATTCCTGATTGTGTTGCCTCGTTTGTTGCTGAAGAGTTTGCTTTCCTTCCTCTTGGTAATTTTCTCTGGTTGGTGAAATGGTGTGTGTATCAGGGCAAGAGACAGTTTGGCTTTGAAGAATGTAAAAAAGGAATCAGTTTGCGTCGTTGGAACACGGTATTTTTTATACAAGCTACTTGCTGTGCATTGATCGTTAAGTTAAATACAATTTTTTTTTCTGAATTCTGGTGCATGTCATTTTTTCAACAATTTTTCGTGTGAATTTAGCCCAAAAGCAGCCATAGGATTAGCTCCCGAAAGTAGCTAGAAAAATAAGATATCGAAAAAAGGATGAAAGAGCTAACAAGAGATGGAGACCTCTGCTGTTAGTTAAGCAAAATTTGTTCTTGGTATTTGATGCGGTTTCAGCTTGCCAGCAGCTGCCCGAACTTTTTAATCATGCAATATCAGTTGGTATCAGGAGCTAGTCATTTTGAGATACAGATCTGTGTTCACGAGACGGTAGATTACCTATACAGGGCCAAAAATTCAACTAAAAGCGTTCTCAAGTTAAAAGTTCGTTTGATATCCTGTGTTACCCAATGCCATCATCAGTGCTACATATATAGGGAAAATATAACTATAAGAAGTCCGAATTTACACATGACGCGTAACTGCCAAAGCTTTTTAATTTTTCTTTTTTTTTTAATGTACATCGTAACTCGGCTTCTTCTCCCTTATGATATTTCTGTGAAGACTAACTTTTCATTTGATATTTGCTGTTGTCAAATTCAGGATAACATAATTGAGTGTCAGAAACTAACTTCTCAGTCGTAAGATATTTATCCAATACAAGTAACAAGTTTCTCCATGTGTGTAATAACAAGCCTGTCACATCGGAAAAGGTGCGTGAACTAGCTCACAACTGTTCGTGTATTTATTTATCAAAGGGGAGCATTTTACCTGTTAATTTAGGACCCTGGGTGAAGGTCCAACCGCGAGTTGAACCCAAAAAACTGGGCTAACCAGTAAATGGTTGTCTCAATTTTTTCTCGCTAAGTCTGATTTGATAGTTGCTCGATGCTCTGCTGGTGAGAAGGTCGAAACACATTCTTACCCATTTTGGGCCAATAAGGTCGTGGAATGATAGAGTCATAAAACTTGCGCATGTGCAGGAGAATACTAGTCTCTGCTCCATTGCTCGCAGAAAAACTTTTAAGAATGCTAGTGAATTGAACGAGTATGGTTAACGTTGCATTTGAAAATCTAGAACCGCATGGTGCATGTCGACTTATGAACGGTTAAGATCCTCTTGCGTTCTGGAAACAAGGCCACCTTTCGAGACTAACTTGGAATAGTTATAAGGTTTTACTGTTTGCGGTTTATTACTGTAGCTTAACTGCTGTCTAAACTAAGTTAGAGCAACGCATTCCTTACACAGTTGTTCAATGAGTGTACTCTGGCTGTGTTGTGTTGTCGTTGCTTAGTTTTGATGTAAGTACTGGTTGAGCTGGCCAATGGTACAGCTGTTGAGAGAGAAGCGTGTTTGTTTTTCTGTCAACTTCGTTTTAGGTATTACAAGATCTACGACTCCGGAGATAGGCAGCTGCTGTTGGAAGCATATCACGACCAGGCGAGTTGTGTTTTGTAAGATATTTAGGAGCCTTCTTGTAACTGATTGGATAGAGCATCTGCATGACCAGTAATCAGAGGGTTGCAGGTTAGATTCTCGTCAATGACTCAAATTTTTTTGATCACTCAACTTTAGGAGCGCTTTCTTTCCATCTTTAGGAGCTTCCTTTTGCAATCTTTAATTACCAATCGCTAGTACTATTAATTGTATCGCTCTCTAACGAGTTTGTTTTTTTTATGTCTTGCTTGCATAGGGCAATTTTTTTAGGCAATGAGTTTACTAAACAATTACTTCCAAATATCGTAACTTTATAATTTCCTCTGACTCCCCCTGGACAGGACACTAATCCGTCGCAGGTTAGCCCCCAGCAAAACTGGTACTCATTTATGCTTGTCAACTGGAACAAAGTCAGATAAAGTGTCTTGCTCAAGGACACAGCACGGTGGTCTGACCAAACTCGAACTCACAACCCTAGGATTACGAGTTGAACACGCTAACCACGCGGCCATTGTGCCGCCGACAAACGTGTTAAAACTGAGATTTTTTTGTCATGTTTCAGGCAATGTTTTCTATGTCTGTTAATACTGGACTTAACATGAAAGAACGGGGGCCAAGGTAAGGTTTATTTTTGTATTTCTTTGTACAAGCTGTAGTACCTCGAGATTTTCCTTTAAACGTATTGTCTTCTTCTCATTATATGAACCCCATCGAAGACGTTTCCAGGAAACTATTAGGTTAACGATCAGGCCCGTATAGGTGTTGCATATTAATATAGCAGTTTGGCTTACGTTTGAAGTTTTCAAAAGCTCTCATTCAGGCAGGACATTCTGATTTAGTTTGAAAGTCTCGTGCACCAGACACGTTTCCTTGAGTGAAGAAGTATTTCAATTTGGAGATGATAACTGTTGCACAAAATGCAAAACTTTGTGTGATTTCTGAGAGCGGCTGTCTCAATCCGTGTTGTGCCGTAGCCTTAGTTGAATTGACTTTTCATTTTAATTTCCCTTATGTTTCGCAGAGGCCCCTCGTTGGGTGAATACATGAAGAACAGCCGGAATCTCAAAAGAGTTCCTGACCCAGGTATGTTTTCCTTCTCTTTGTTTTCTCTTTCTCTAGACAACTCTTCTTCCTACTGCGTCTTCTCGTTTGATTCCCCAGTACTTATTTCTCTTGTTTCTTATCCCCATCTTCTTATTTGTTACTTATTCCTATCCACTTCTTTCTTCTGATCTCCCTGTACCTGTTTGTTACTGTCATCATTTTCTCTTAGCTTTTTCTTCTCGGTTTCTTTCCCTTCCCTATTCATTACTGTATCCTGTCTCTGTTCTCCTTCTTTCCCCTTTCATCTTACTTTTTTCCCCTTTTTCACTTTCTCTTGTTTCTCTTCTCCCTTATCCTCACTCAACGCTTCCTCTTGGCTCTTCTTTGTCCTTTTTCTCTTTTCATCTTCTCTTTCCCATCTGTCTCACTCCCTCTTTTTTCATTCTTCTTCCTCTCCCAGTTACTCTGGTTTTTCCGCGTCGTTTACACTCTATACGGTCTTCCTTTGCTTTCTCTTCTTCCGCTTTTTCATTGGCATTTTTCTCTACTCTCTTCACCTTCGTTCTTCAATTTTTGTTTCACCTTTTTCATTTTCAGTTTGTTCGTTATTGTTTTTTAGTGTTTTTATATTTCATCTTTTTCCTTTTACCTCATCATCTTTATCAATGTCCTATTTTTCTAATGACAACAACAATGATTTGGTCTCAACAATATGTCTATAGCTCGACGGAATGGTCTTTTGAAGCACTCTCGATTGTCAGTAGTGGCCCTCCTGAACGAGTTACCCACCACCAAACACGAGCTTTCCACTTTCACTGTTGATGTCAGTTTGGCCGTTGTAAGTATAGTAACTAGAAAAATGTGAATCTGTTTATACTTCGAACGATGGAAAAGAGCTACAAAGATTTTCTTGCATAAAACTTTAGTATAAATTCATAACCATTTCCGCCCCAAGCATGACAAATGTTGTCTTGGTAAATTCTTTCAACTTGGGTTCATACTTTTCATTTAATCAGTTTGGGAGAAATCCACTTCCAAGCTTTCTAGCCTCATACACGCCAAATTTTGTGTTTATAAATTCTCCCAACTGGGGTCCATTCTTTTTTCTGTTACTCTTAAGGAAAATTTTGCTTCAAAACTTCATCACTTTATTTTTTTGACCAATCATTCCCTAATGATTATATAACATAATTAGTCGAGCTACCCCGCAGGGGGCCCGACTCTAGGTTTACCTTTTTGCCAATCTGTCACGTCGTGTTTGTAATTGGCCGGGAACAGTCACATGACCAACCAAATTACCTTAACATTTTGTTATAGTCGTCAAATGTTCCGATAGCTCACTACGAACAAGGTAGATTTGCTCTGCTGGAAGGGTTTATTAAGTTCTACTTCAGTATCTATGATATTGTTCAGGATGATGAAGAAACTACTTTAGTCTAAAGACCCTCGAACTGCTCTCAAATTCACACGCCGTTCGCGGTAGACGGTAAAAGATGTTAAGGAGCAAGGAGCGTCAGTTTCGAAAGAGTCTTTCAGCAAAAAAAGGCCTAATATGAACTCGAATCAATTTCAGATCTACTCAAAGTAAACTCAGAGGAAAATACTATTGTAATTCTTAGTTTATCACAGTATGAACCACATTGACAGTAACAACATGGACGCCATATTCAGAAATCGCTCGACGAGAAGAAAGTCAACAGACTCGACGTTGATAAGTTTTTTTACGCGTTTATCATGTATTAATAGAAAGTTTTGTCAATATTTTCTTTTTGATTATGTTATTGATCGCAGTCTTGTATGTAGGTGTTGCAATAAATCGAAGCCTCAGATTCTTCTTTTGTGTATTGTAGCCCGAATACACGCTCTTAGAACGTCTAGTTTCATTTCGCTCTGTTGATGTGAGAAGAAGTTAGGTTTTGTTTTGTGAATCTGTAGTTTCCATGACAATTTGTTTACATTGGTGCAGCCCGTTTAGGTTTCTCCGGTGTTTCTCGAATAACTAAGTATTAATTTGTTCTCTACCTTCATTACACAGGCAAGCTCATTGACGTTTTCTGTGCGAGGACTGTTTACTGAAGGTGGTCATGAAAGTCCCTGTGACATGAAATATTTTGTTATGGCAGTGGATAAACCTTTCTAAATTAGGAATAGCGGTGAAACTTTTATCTGTTATGATTCTCGAGAAAATAACGTTTTCAACTGATAACTTCATTTGTTGGACAGGCAAGTTACCAAATTTTTTTTTAATTTGCTGGAAATCCTTAACCTTTGGACGAAAGCTGAGTAACTATTCTGAAGAAAACTTCCAGGTGCGTCACCAGTCAAAGTTTGGCTTAAGTTTAACCAAGTTGTGGATTGGCAGCAGATTTTAAAAAATCGAAAATTTGCCGGTCCAAGAACTAACGTCATTACTTGAAAACAGTAACGTTAATATCTCGAGAACCATAACAGATTTTGATAAAAAAAAAAATTTCACCGCTATTTCTCATTTAGCAAGGTCTATCCACTTACGTAACAAACTATTTCGAGTCATAGACATTTTTGTTAGTAGCTTAGAAAAGCTTCAACATTTAGTAGCTCGGACAGAATAAGACAGATAATAAACATTACTACTCTAATTACCAACTGTGATTTAAGAATTGGTCAATTTAATTTTCATTGAAATAAAAGAAACATTTGTAATTTTAGCTGCATTCAAAAGTATTTAGGTTGCAGGGACAAAAACGCTGAAGGATTACGTAGACCTCTTTGCCCGCCTGGGTACACATGTGCGGCGGAAGAAAAAGATAATGGGGTGGGGGGTGGCGGGGCGGAGGTTGTTTTTCGACCCGGAGTGTTGAAAATGCCAGAAAATGCGAAATTTTGAAATCGTCGAGTGTTAAGAATCTAAAAATTTGCATCATTTCGCTGTACTTTACAGTTATGCGTTACATTTCTGGCGCGTGAGCGAAAGTTAAAATCTAATATCAGTTAAATAGGCAGCTAGCTAAAAATCAAGCACAGCAGCAACCGGAAATAAGTAGTATTTGACAGATGTGCGGTAAACTACGCCACAAAAGGTTCCCGTGGTGCTTGTCTCGCAAGTATTAAACAGGACAGGGCCTAGTCCTGAAACAATAAGTGTTGTCAATGCTTACTTAGTTTTATTGTATTTTAACTTTAATAAATGTTGCAAGACTTTTAACCTTACCCGGCCTCGATTAGGCCGGCATTCCTATCAATTGCGGGTGGATACAATAAATATTGCGAATATTGTAATCAATTTTTGTTGCTTTAATAATAAAGAACACCTGTTGTGTTGCGACGACAGAATTTTGACAGGTTAGAGCGACCTGGCCCTGTATACTACCGTCTATATCTCTACACTGCTGCTTGTTTTTAAAATAGAAGACTTAATTAATCCAGAGATGCCGACCTTCGAACTTCAAAATGCGGGAGATTTTTTGGGGCTAGAAATTGTGTACTTTTCACACTGCTTTGCATCATATCTCCCATGCGGCCTATTCATACATAATATACAACTGTTTTTGGTTAATACTTCTCAAACCATATCACGTATCGGAAGCCGAATACAGAACAGAAAAAAATCAAAACAATGTTAGCTGATGTTGCGCTATCTTTCATGAGTCAAGTAAAAACGAACAGCCTTTTGTTGTTGTTGTATACTTTTTAGTTATCATCTAAATTTTCTTTAAAAATGCAGGAGATTTCTCTAGTATGCGGGAGAGCGGGAGATCAATGCGCGAAAGTTGGCATCTCTGTTAATCAACAAAATCAACAACAGACTTTCAACACTCTGCATTTTCAACACTCACCCCGGGAATCCAACTTTTCTCAGTTTTATACAAGCATACAAACCGAACATACTTGCATTTGCATCGCAGATCGCACCATATTTTATATAGGCCCTGTCAGCATTACGACACAAGACACTAACAGGTAACAGCGACTATTGTCCGTCGTTTTCAACTCATTTTGTAAGTCACAGTTGCTGATTTTTGCAATCAGAGTTGCCAGCTGCTGCAAGTTAGGTTGTTACAGGCCAACAAAGTAAGTTTTGGCTGTGGTGATCGCGCTTTCTCATTTCTGCTTGACCAAAGTTTTGAAGTTTAAGCTCGGTCGCCTAAAATGGAGGGCTTCCGCTTTCGAATTTTTAACAGCATGCATTGATTGGGTGCCGGAAATTATGTTGTCTGTATTGTCTGCATTGTAAACACAAGATTGCAATTTCAATACAAAAGCAATTAGTTTGGACGATAATATTCAATTCACAAATCCTTTTCTTAGAGAAATTGGACCTGCGAACATACTTATTACTAAGTTACATGATTTCGGAAACGGACAATAATTATAGTGTCGTATCTACAATGGACAACTATGTTTTACGCGGTTTGTAAATCCTATCGCTGCAGATATTTTAGTACTCGCCGATTGATCATAGAAAGATGCCTGTATCAAAACT
>JAOBRD020419593.1:0-18937 GCA_027575215.2 Hydrozoanthus sils | reverse complement strand
TCAAGACAAGTTGCGGTTCTACTTTTCGCAACGATTGCAGCTACTTTCTTCAAGTTGCTGGAGCTATTGCGTCGTGTTACACCCCTTCTGCAACTCGTCTTGCATAGCCTGCGTCGCAGACTGTCCAAACCTCTTTTAATTTATTTTAAATCTGCAAGTCTGCAGTCTGCAAGTGTCGCAGACCGTTGTTTTGGTGTTTTGGTTGCTCCGAAGTCGATTCGTCCTTATAGCCTCCCACTTTCAGAACGAGGAATTTTCATGTTGCATGTTACTTGTTGTTCTGTTTCTATCACGGGTCGACTCTGAAGCAGACAGATCGTGTCGATTCATCAAAATTGTTATACGTCTTGCCTTAAGAACGAGGAATTTTCATGTTATATTACTTATTGTTTTGTTTGCTTCACGGGCCGCCGTCCAAAGCAGACAGATCGTGTCGATTCGTCAAGCATGTTCATTGTTTTGTTAGCTTCATATCTGTATCTCACGGATCGATTAAAGCAGTAGACGATTAGACTAACGGACAGTCGATCCGTGACGATTCGAGTCGAATCGAGTCGATTCGTCAACATTTATACCCCTGCTGTTTGCTAATTTATGCAGTTCTTCTAAGTGTCTCACGAATCGACCCTTGGGTTTGACGGATCGACTCAAAGGCAGACGGATCGAGTCGATTTGTCAACCGTGCTTAGTTGCAACTTTACTTCCGGTAAATATAATCTTGTACATCACGAACTGACTTTTTGGTAAGACAGATCGTCAAGTGGGTTAGTCGAATGAACTCAGTTTGGGTGTATTGGACATGACTGTACATATATGGTAAATGTTATATTAAACTTGTGGTCAAATTTTATTTTATTTACTTTATTGCTTTTGTGGTTAGTAATTTAGTATTACATAATTTGCCGGCGGTAACTACATTTGTGTGTGATACGAACATCCGCTAGCCACTTTGCATGTTGCTTACTGAATGTATTTAGACGGATACCAACCTAGTGTACCACGATTCACAGCCGACTTCGAAGTACTGGGTTCTATTTTCTGCTCACGGACCACGACCTTTGAAACTCTTGATTAACAACCAGTTTATATCAGCAGTTCCTAACAAATGGTTTTCGCTGGCAGAACTCGCCATTCGAACTTCTAAATTCGATTGACTCCGAGAAAAAAGTCTAGTGAAACACATGAATTATCGACAAAGTCAACATTTAAAAATGACAAATAACAGTTAGTCACAGAAACCCAGACTTGCACTCAACAATATTAATTTTAATTAGTTATCTTGTAGTTTTACAATTATACTGTTACATGCTGTTGTAAGTATATAGTTTTGCACTGCACATTTATAGTTTCGTTTAAACCAGCACTTAACATATCCACGTAACGGCTACTACATTAACCCTATCTAGCCCGAGCTTTTTGGGGATGTCACAGCCGGGGGGGGGCAGATTCCGCCCCCCCCTCCTTAACTTTTTTACTATTCATGCAGGAGTGATGATTTTTTGCACAAATGGTTATCACCATGAGAACTACCGATTTTTGGAGTTAGTTGAACTAACTCATTAGTGACGTCATAATGACGTCATCGAAGATGGTTAGACTCACATTTTTTGTTATATTTAGTACAGAGCGCAGATATTTACTAAAAACATGAAAGAATGTGTTTTGCTAACTTTAATCGTAACATCCTTTCAATTAGGAAGTGTTATAGCCATAAAAAAATTTGTGACGTATTGATGACGTCATACATAACGTATTTTTTTATGTTTTTGTAGATAGCTACAACAGTGAAAAAAGCTGCTCAAAATGAATCTGAATTTAATATCTGAATAAAAATCTATACTAGCATATTATTTACAAACGAAACTTTACTTGCAGGTTGAAAAGAATAGAAAAAAATAGAAATTTTGAAAAAATAAAAAACACCCATAATGCATTGTTTTAAAAATTGATTGGCCTGTTTGCTGCAAATCTTGAAAACAAACCTTGGACTGCTAAGTTTTGACAAGTATACACTTCCAAAATAGTTATTGCATCGTACCTAAGCATTTAAAACAAGGTGATTTTGAAAATGCATAAAGCGGCCTTTGATTTTTTGGACGCCATGGCAACAATATTAAGTGGAACACAACCAAACATATATCAAAAGGTTGCCAATAAAATTTTAGGAAAAGTCATAAAATTTCAGCATCGTACTGTTGTCATGCGTTCCAAAGTTGTTCACAAAAATATACCTGGGGGCGCGGAATCCGTTCCCTCGGGCTAGATAGGGTTAACGGATTAATACTGTAAAAATAAAGAAAGAAAGTCTTTGCGAAGTTGCTATTGTTTATCCTTTAATTTGCTACTATTCCCCCCTTTTGGCCGTTTTCTCTGTTTTTCTCTGGCTTGAACACAGCAAGGGTTTTGACTGGTGGGCAAAAAATACGTCTCTCAAGTATAAACAATCACTAGTGGAAATAGTCTTTGCAATATGTTTTGTTATTTGGCGAACACCTAATTGACCATAAGCGAAAAACGTCAAACCGGACGAGTTCAGTTTTGTTTTGATAAAATACGACAATAAAAAGATCGATTTCGTTAGTAGAAACAAAGAACATTTTTTCTCGCAAATCTTCCAGTTATAAGTTTACCGTTCCACCATTCCGTAAAAACGGTCTTTGCCCAAGCAAGTGACTGAAAGATCAGACATGAAGCAAAAATCATGGTAAAACTTTATTCACCTTTGTCTTTGACTCTCGATCTTTAAATCGAGAGAGAAGGTACACCGCAAGTGCAGAATCGGAGAAAAACCGCCCGGATATCTTTCACTGCTTCCTAATTTGTGGACATTATTCTTTAATACGTGTTCTCGGCCTTGAATCCAAAAGAAGAGTGCCAGCTTGGATTTACTCATTTTGTACGTTAATTTAAGGCGTCTTTAACTGCTGCTTCGAAATCTGCCATGGCTGCTACATTCACCAACAGCAACAAAAAAAGGGACAACTGATAGACTGTAGCTTTTCCGTTTTTGTATTAAAACGGAAGCAAGACGGATTGCTATGCCGAAGAAGATAAATACACGTAATCAGCGATTACTTGTTATTCCTCTGCTTAAACTTTAAGATATTAACCCAATACGAAATCAGAATTTTAATAAATTAGAGCTCAGTACTTTGAAGCGTGACACGGCCCCTTAAGGACAACATAGAAGCATGTACTTAGAACGATTTCTGAACATCACTTTTAAACTGTTATTAAATTTTATAGATACCAGAGGGGAATATTCGTACTCCGTGGACTCCTTCCTCTTTTCCTTTGTCAACAAGGACAACCTTCCTCCATTTAAGATGAAGATCGGACATTGGGACATTTCTAGGGCCATATATGGTAGCTCAAGCTACGGACCAACATTTGGTGATCACGATATACACATTTCTAACTACGCAAACGGTAACACAAACTCTTACGTCAACGTTGGGGATGCATATGTCCAACCTCCCGAGTACACCAACTCACTTCTGGCCGGGAGTTACTCTTTTACTCCATCAGATGTGGAGGTGCTATACAAAACTAAGAAATTTTAGATGTAACCATTAATAGCAAGAATCCTATTTTTGACTCCAAGATTCAAGTTTCTTGATTTTTGTTAAGTACTTTGTATTCCTTTCACTAGTATTAAGTGTTCAAACTATTAGCCCTTGCAGAAGAAAATTATCCAACTGGACACGAGTTAGCAATCAGAACATAACCAACAAGACATATTTTTCTAAAGAAACGTCTGAACTGGAATTGTGTTTATAAATCACCTTGTTGTCTGGACCTTGGCAATTGTTTAGACTATGATAGCTGACTTTATTTTCTGCTTCTGTACATCACAGAATCAAAACACCGTACAGTACACAATTGTTTATATTAGCCAAACTATTGTATATATAAATTTGTTAACAAATCCAAATTCAAGTTTGCCTTATTAATCATTAACAGCTTAAATTACAGACAAAAGTAGGAAAGGTAATCTTGGGAAAATGAGTCAATATTCCACCCCCCACCCTTCCTCCCCGGCCCCCTTCTGCGTTGCACAAGAAATTTTAACTAACGCAGTTCTTGTTCAGAAGTATTTTTTTATTGTTTTCTTTAGATGACATTTCTAAGTTGTACTGTATCTGATGCGTTTTGGAAACAATGATAATTTTTTTCTTGCTATTGCGCATGCTCCACTGGCAGATGCTCGCATCCTCATTACAATAAATGATATTATAGTTAACAATCCTTTAAAATTACTACTTCAATATAATGGAATAAAATATAATGTTCAATAAGCAATTAATCGAAACAACATTCCGATAAAATTTATATAAATTATGTTTGTCTGTGTGTATGTATTCTTATGGATATCTATAACTAACAGATCAATCAGGAGGGATTAGAATAATCAATTACTGAAAGGCCTGGAAGAACAGAAAGATCTTAAGAAGTCGCTTGAAAGATGGTAATGAGTTGGCATTGCGTATAGATCTTGGAAGATTGTTCCATAGCTTCGGCGAGGCTACAGTAAGCGCGCAATCATCAAAAATAGAAAACGTTCTATGAGACGATTGCTGAAGAAAAAGTTGACGACTGTTTCTGAGATTATATCTGGAAGGAGATTTTACCACAAGTAAGTTCAGATATGTAAGCGGGCGCGTGTCCATTGATAGCTTTGTAAGTGATTTTGACGCTAAAACAGGATTAAATTCTCCACGAAATATATTTTGAAAACTGCTAAAAAGTGTCGAAGCGGAACTTTTATGGGTCAAAATCCAAACTTTAATTTTAGATATTTTAAACTAGTTTAAAGATTTCGCTTCAGTAGGACCTTAATTTCTGTAATAATTTACTTTATGGTCTTCTTGCCAAGTAGTACTACAGAAAGTTAGGTGACTAATACCATCGTAATATTTTTACAGTCAGTTATTGAAAGGCCTTTTTCAATAACAAAATAGAAAGGATTTGAATGTTATCTGAATGATTTGGAGTGATATAAGTGACAAAAAAATGTACCCAAGTGCGGAATTTAGGCGCTCAAAATTGGAATCGGAGTGATTGGCACGAGGAGCCCCCGGAGGATGAGAATACCCCCTATGAGAATTTGGGAACGGAACCGGAAATTTACGTGTACCTGAAAAGCCCCGGTCCGTGGTTGACGCCCAATGCCCAAGATTGCGAATTTGAGGCAGCCCAGGTGGAAGTCCCGAACGTCGATTCGGAGGCAGAGGAAGAGGAAGACCCCACCCCTAAACGAAAAAAACTAAAAAAGAAAGATTTGGGGTCGAATCAAGTGTTTGCCGTCCCTCAAGGAGCCGATCCAGAGCGGGTCCCTTTTACATTGGTGACCCCCCTTGGAACTACAAGAAGAAGACCCCCGAAACTGTTTAAAACGTATTTAAACGAAGTGGTCGAGGTAGTGGCCGAGGAAAATGCTATGCTGGAACAATTGTTGAAAAAATGGTATAGGTTATACAACAGGGCAAGAGCATTGAACTGATCTGTTCCGATTTGAAACTCTACGTGTTTTGGGCCAAAGAAGTCCAAGTGAAAGTGGTGCAATTAGCCACACAATTGTACAAATCACTTAGCTAAACCCTTGTAAAAACCATACCTTTGTCAAGATAAGAAATGGCACAATAAAATGGATAAAATTAGCCAAACAATTGTAATAAAAAGCCTTCTAAGGGGAAAAACGCCACCCATGTCAATAATAAGAACAAGAAATCACAAGTTTTACCAAACCAACAGCCAGAAAAAAAATGGACAGCTGATAGACTGTAGCTTTTCCGTTTTTATAAAACGGGAACTTGAGGAATATGGCCGCTTTCTTCTGGGGCTGGGTCTTGGTCTGGTCTTCTCCTTCGATGGACAAGGAGGTGAGGGAGGAGGCTGTGGAAGGGGTGGTCTGGTCGGCTGGGTCTTTCCAAGAAAAAAAGAATCAGAATAAATGAGATGAATCAATAAAATGAAATGCAAAAATTCAAAAATTTAAAAGCCACAATTCAAAAAAGTGTCAAAAGCCAAACAAATTCAAATTTCAAAAATGTCAAAATGCAAAATGTCAACAATTCAAGAAAAAAATAAAAAATAAAATACCTCTTCTAGCCCATATTCTAGTATGATTTTCTGGGCTGTGGTGGCGGCGGCAGCGGCAAAGGCAGCATCGGCGGCTGGGGAAGTGGTGACCGCAACGGCTTCAGCGAGGGCTTCGGCGACCTGGTCCGCCTAAGAACACAAGGTTGGAAAAAAATGAAACCTCTGAAGCGATGAAATAAAAATATCCAAATAAAAGAAATTCGACAACATAAATTACCTCTTATTTCACTCCATAGTGAAGGATTACTTTCTGTAAATAAAGGACTTTTTCTGCCAACTTAACTTTAAATTTCTTTCAAAACTTTCAACACGTACTGTAAGGTTCGAGATCTGGAGCGAGATGGCGGTCTTCCGAAGCGCTCAGTTTATATAGACCCGTCTACAGGAAATGACGTCATCTTCTCAAAGAGAGGGGGATACCCCCATCCCCCCATTTTGGTCTACCTTCTTTCAAATAAGGTGTGATGACGTCTACGATCTCTAGACTATAAAACCAGACCGCGATCCTGGTTCGAGTCACTCAAAACTTTGAGCAGAAAGATAGACTTTGGTCGCTTGTTTTTGCTTCGAAAATTTGGAAACTGTTTAGAAGATGGACGTGAACGAAAAGAAAATCTTGGCGGTGGAGACAAGAAGACGAAGGAGGGGGTGCAGAGACGGCGGAGGTCTTGTTTGCTCCAGAAGGAGTCAACACCTTTACACAATACGATGATGACGAGAGTGAGAAGCCCCAGTGGTCAGGGACCGTTCGCCGTCGTTACTTCTTGGGAAAAAGAGCTTGAAAAAGAAAATGACCAAGCCAGGGGCCCCAGCCCTGTACGCCCAAGCCGACTACCTCAAGTCCATGATGGGAACCCAGCTGACCATCTTGCCCGTGCTGTTCCTTTCGGAGATCCTCCTTCTCTTGAGGCGAGAACAAATCCAAGATCTGGCGGATGCGAAAGACCGGATGGACCGCCCAGTGGAGGGTATGGACGTGATGCGTGCGAGAAGGAGACGATGCAAGTGAAAGAACAATCATTCCCCCCATCAAAAGGATTGGGTACCCCTGGAAAGGCCAACGACGTGGCGGGAGATCCATCAGGAATTGCATCGTTTTCCCTAAGCAAGCAACACGGCACGGTAAGCGATGGTTTTTTTTATCGTACCTTTTTTGGTCACCCTTAGGGTATTTTTTCTATTATCTCGGTGTTAGTTCAGAGGGTCTGGTGTGATCTATCGTCGTCTAGATTGTGTCCACAAGTGGCTGATTTAAAAGAGGAGGTAATCGAGGCTATTCTTTGTTACGATCTAGGTCCTCCTCTTGGGTATCTATTGCGAATGGAATCAAAAAGAGGGCTGCTGCGAGCATACGGACTTTAGACGTCGTAGGTTGTTGAGTGTGGCCACTTGTATTAGGATAAGGACCGGAACCCATTTTTAACCTCAAGAAAATGGACCCTGAACCACCTTTTTTTGTATGTTGTAGGTCCTCCAGGAGGATATCGGTTGTTTTTGGTATGAAGTCAGGGGCGAATGCGAGCATGTGGACTTTGAACGGCGTAGGTTGTTGAGCGCGACCACGTTTATAACGATACGGCTCGGAACCTATTTTGGCGTCACGGACCATCCCATTATGCGTTCCACTGTTCCGGAAACGATTGCATCAAAGATTCTTGATTGAGAGGCGTCTTGGGAGCAAAATAACGCGAGGGTTCTTTCAGGAGCGACGTGACAAACACCGTCTTTCCGCATCCGCTCGGTCCCACGATCAATAGGGAGGAAGGATGACGAAAACGGTGAAACGTGGGGGTGGAGGGTGCTTGGTGTAATTTCCATCCCTTTCCCTTGAGGCTGCTCATCACCACTCACACGCTCGATAACCACAACTAAACTTTTATTTTTCTTGCTGCTGCTTTTTATACATTTCGCGCTGCAACCAATTCGAAACGACATGGTCGTTGTACACAAAATCGTATTTGCTAAAACGAGCTAGAAAATTGTCCATAGTCTTTCCTTGACTCTTTAACACTAGGTAATACAAACAATAATCTCCACACGTCAAACTGATGAGGGCTTGGACACCCCACGTGTTGACGAACGTCTTGGTCCAGTGTTGGTGGAGCCATCGTTGGAGTCGGGGGGTGGGAAACATGCCGCCGACGGGTCTGATCCCGTAACTGTCCATCAGTTCGCACTTTCCGTCCCTTTTGGTCCACAGGGCTAACTGATGTTCTCCTTCTCGACCTCAAGGATCGGTGTTGACGACTTAGCCTTGGGATCGACTTTTCTTCGGGAAGGAAGGTAGGGTGTCTTCGGCAAACACGCCGGCAAAATGAGATTTTAAAGTCGGATAGCCTCGAACCAATTCTATTTCTTCGGTTGATAGGGGATGAAATTCCATTCTGTTTCTTTTTCTTTACTCCAAGGGATCGTACACGTAATCGTTCTGGGGAGTGACTTCGATCACCTCTTCGAATTCGCCAAAGGCGAACACGGTGATGTTGTGCATAAGAGGAGCACCGAGAGTGAAGGTGAGTCGGGTGACGCCGCTCTGTTTAGAGTTGAGCATGGGACCGTCCGCACTGCCGTTGGCTGTATTGTTCCAAGCGAACAAAGTCAGACCACCTCCTCGTCCCCACATCTCGGGTTCGGTCAAGACTGGGTTGTCTTTGTTAAGGCTTCCAACGTTTGAAGGAGCCGAAAATACCCCTCTTTGTCCCGGTGATCGTTGTCGAGATTCAATTCAATCGCCTGAAACGGATACGCTTCTCCGCGAATGGTCTGCTTGATTTCTTGCATGCCAAATTTTAAAAACAGAACGTGGATCGGGCATAGTCGCCGTTGACGGCTCGGGTGTCCACCAAACCCACCCACAGACGATCGGGCACGCGAGCTCCAAACAGATTGTTCTTTTCAAAGTTCCTTTCTCTGGCCAACATCGCATACGTCTTGACCTGGAGTTTGGGCACTGCATACTTGACGGTTTGATGTTTTAAGGTGCGCTCTTCGGCTAGTCGGCTATAGGTGTCGCTGTTGAAACGAACTTGACGGACCAGGAAAGTAAACCTAAATGAAATCGGCGGCCAGGGCTCGTCCTCGTTCCCCCACCCCCATCATTTACAAGGCCGGGTCGTTCAGGTAAAACTGGAGGGTTTCAGTTTGCGGCACCAAGTATTTGTGGATGTAAAACAGTTCGATGAACGGTTGAAAATAATACACGCGTCTGGCCCCCCCTGCCAAAGCATCGCACGTCTTATAAAATCCTTCCACGTAGCATTTCTGGGAGTAGGTCAAAGCGTCGTAATCGCCAAGTGGGTGGCTGTCAGTACGGGGGGAGGATCGATGCCGCTGCACCCGTAGGTTTCTTCGTACTTGTACCACACCCCTAATTGCAGGGCAGTATTGACGTTGCCGTCGTCGTTGTTGAGCAACCGATTCAGGGAAAGCTCGGTAATGGTAAGTGTCGGTTTCCTCGGTCAACAAGGTTCCGTTGGCTTTGACGGTCACTTGTTTGAACAGGGTGTGGGGGAAGTTGTTTTCTAGACTCAAGGTTTCGGTGTCTCCAATATTCGAAGCCTCGGATTTCTTGGCCGTGTACTCCAAACGTACAAACGTCCGGCTGAGATCCAAGAATTCGGTATTGGCAGGAACCGTGATTTCCAACAGCGTGATCGTACTCTCGGACGCGGGAAAATACTCCACTTCTCGAGCCGCCAACACCGTGGCATCGGTGGCCGGAACGGTAAACATTTGAACGTGATCACTGAGAAGCTTAGCGGATTGACGATGTCCTCCTTCCATGGCGGTTCGTTTCAACAAGACGACGATCGCGGGGTGGTCGTCTAATTTTGTACTCTTCGCAGCCCTTGCCGCCGCGGCCGGAGTTTCCTCTTTCCTTGCACGTAAAAGGGTGGATCGTAAAGGGGTCGTCGTCGGTAGGGATCCTTGACGAAGCTTGGTGATGGGATTTTGCCACAGACCCGAATTTCCGATGCTAGGTCGAGAGCGCGTCGAGATCGAGATAGGTCGCGGTGCCGGCGGGAGGCAATTCATGTTCTGTTTAACTCAAGATGTCGCGAACTAGATTGAGGCCGTGCATCTTGGCTTTCTTTATAACCTCTTGGCGTGAGGGTAGGTTTCGTTTAATGGCAGCCTTCGTGACGATTTTGGAGAAACCAGGCTGTTGTAAGGCTGAGGCCAGTTGGTTCAGAAGTAAAGAAGACCTTTTCCCGTTGCTCCTTCCGGTCGGATTTGTCTTAACGTCCCATCTTGGTGTGCAATGAAAAAAAGGAGGCCGCCTCCCGTCTTTTTATACTCTCGCTGCCGTCGCGTTCTTGAAATGAAGGGTGACGATGGTGGAGACTTTAATGGACAGCAGCGAGGGCAACGTTCCGTCGGTTTCCGAGACTTGGACGTGGGTTTGATCGACGGAGGTGTTGCGAAGGAGAACGTAATGGACGTGTCGGGGTTCGTAGAAAGAGAATCCTTTGCCTTCGCAGGAATAGGGAATCTCTCGCAAGAGATCGGTCATCTGATTCCCCACCATGGTGCCCTGGACCACATCGGAATAAACGTGCATAGAACGAAGGGGGCATCCTTTCAACCGGCTGAAACTGTCGTTCAAATTCCGAAACCGCCATTTCATGTTTGGACCCAAGGCGAGATAGGCTGTATTCCGATACGTCCTCCCCCTGTAGTAAAACGGGGATCCCACAGAGGAAGCCAAGGACGGGCTAGACCTAAGGAGTTGATTCTTCTTCTTGGACAAATCGGCCCTGTCGCAAGGAGTGGGGAATTCGGCGATCACGTCATCGGTCAGTTTGAATTCGCCGTTTCGATCTTCTTCCAATAAATTCATTTTCTTCGCAAATTCGGCCTGGATCCATGATTGAGGGGAGTGACGCCCATCTATCATTGTGTCTGAGTTATCCACGAGCAAGATGATTTCTTTTCCTTTTTCTTCCCACTTAAAGGTAAGAAATTGTTTCTGGCCGTCGCCGTTCATCATTCTCGAGTAGAAAGTGGTACGTTTATCTTAGAATTGACGGGCCATACTTCGTTGCAGAATTTGAATGAAAGCGGCGAACAAAGAGACTCCGTCGTCCACTTGGGATAACTTGTCGTCATTCAGATACGCTTCAGACCAAGGTCGACCCGGCATCGCCAGGATCGGGACCCCTTTGGGAAGGAGAGAGCTGGAACCCAAGCCGGAATCGGGAATGGAGAAATTCGTCAGACCCACTACAAATGATTCCCATGGAATTGAAGGATTTCGTTGAGACGGTTCTTGAAATTGCTCAGTTTGTTGCCGGGAAATTCGTTCGTGCATGGTCCCACCACCGCCGCTCTACGAATCCAACTGTTGTATTTGTCGGGAAATCTTTTCCACTTGACGAATAAACGATCGGCTCGGCGACGAAGCACTTTATTGATCCGCCAAACGGTCTCGTCGTCGACGTCGACCTTCCGAAGATCTTCGTGGCAGAACGTGCCTTTTAAAGGGGCTCGATCCATTCGGTGATTTTGTACGTCGGCGGGTTACCAGCCGGACCAAATCTTAGACGACATCGATGTACTTCAACGTGTGGTGGGCCGTGAAATAACGATACATGCGTTCTTTCAAGATGCGATTCAAACGTTTGACGATCGAGGCTTTGGCATCGCCCTCGGTCGAAAAATGACGAATGATTTTTTTCTTGTAACAGTTCTTGAAAGGTCTTGTTGTAAAATTCTTTGCCCTTATCGGTTTGGAATTGGCGAGGGGTCCGTCCTCGAGCTCTGTTTAAGACCTGTACAAAAGCGTCGATGACGACCTTGCCCGTCTTGTTCTTGATCGGTTCGACCCAAGCGTACTTGGAAAGGCACCCACCACCATCAATAAAATATTGTAACCTCGATTTTACCGAGACAAAGGTTGCATTTCCACCAAATCGCCCACCCATTGGTGATCGATCCCAAACACGAGGACGCGCGATGTCAGGAATCGACGACGAATCGGTTTGGGCAGCGTGTAGGAAACGTCACCCTGGAGATACATTTTGGCTCGATTCAAAGACGCGTTTTGTGCTCTGGCCTGTTTGCAGAGTATGTCAACGCATGGCTCAAGATCAAAGTCGAAGTGTGCGGATGGCCTTCCTGGTGTACCATTCGACGCCCAGGAAGGGGTTCGGTTGGACCCGACCAAGATCCGGAAGAGCCCTGGATTGCGGACCGTGGATAAGCGCATGTTGAACACCATGTGGGGGAAGTTTGGGCAACGGCTGAACAAGACCCAAACCGTCCAGTTCAACGACCCTTCGTCCTTCTACGACATCCTCCTCATCGAGGACTGTCACGAAATCCAGTACAAGATGAAGGCCGAAGAGGAAGCCGTAGCCCCCCACCTCAACTTCTTCGTGGCCGCTTTCATCACGTGTTTTGGCCCGCCTGGAATTGTACCGTACCTTGGCCTTCCTGAAAGAACGGGTCCTGTACTTCGACACAGACTCGGCCATCTTTTTCACCAAGCCCGGTCAAGCCAAGCCGCCGACGGGGGTGTAATTGAAGGATTTCAAAGACAAGTTGTACTGGGGCGACCGCTTCACCGAATTCTGTTCGGCTCGCCCGAAGAACTACGGGTACGTCACCGCCCAGGGACATTTCGAATGCAAAGTGTGCGGCTTCCCCTTGAACTACGAAGAACACCAACAGATGAAGTACGTGGTCCTTCGTCAAAACATCTGGTAGGAAGTCCGCACTCCCCAAGAACGACCCCGTACCGTCCCATCCACCAGGAGAAGAAAATCGTCAGAGAGTCCAAGGCTTACACCATGGAGACACGGTCTGCCACCAAACAATACAAGTTGGTGTTTTCGAAAAGGGTCTTGGACCCCGACACGTATCAAAGCTATCTCTACAGATATTTGAGGAGGAGGAGGACACAACTCTCACAGAACAAGACCTCGACTATACCCATATGCCCGTGGAATTAGCGGGTAGTGGCTCGGAGGACGAGGATATGGACCTCTGAACACTTAATTGTACTCATTTCTATTTTTACAACCTGCCCACTTGCGGCAGATGGGGCAGGTTGGGAAGAACATTCTGGGAAAAAGGGACCTCTTAACAACTTTGTCTATATTGTACCTATTCCTATTTTTACGAACTGCCCACTTGTGGCAGATGGGGCAGGTTGGGAAGAACATTCTTGGAAAAAGGGACCTCTTAACAACTTTGTCTATATTGTACCTATTCCTATTTTTACGAACTGCCCACTTGTGGCAGATGGGGCAGGTTGGGAAGAACATTCTGAGAAAAAGGGACCTCTTAACAACTTTGTCTATATTGTACCTATTCCTATTTTTACGAACTGCCCACTTGCGGCGGATGGGGCAGGTTGGGAAGAACATTCTGAGAAAAAGTGACCTCTTAACAACTTTGTCTATATTTAACCTAATCCTATTTTTACGACCTGCCCACTTGCGGCGGATGGGGCAGGTCGGGAAGAACACTCTGAGGATAAGGGACCTCTCAACATTTTATTGTACTATACTTTAATATTCCTAGTTATATATACATATATAGATATAAATTGAAACCTTACCTAGTTTACGCATTTGGTAAAACTTTGTGCCCAAGACTTTATTGTTGTAGTCTTAAGAATAAGTTAGTTTTCGTTATTTTGACCTTAGAATGAGATCATTTTTTATTAGACGATGTTGATTAAAAAACAACGTTGAATTACACCAACACATGTACTCTTTTTTGACTTCTTACTCCTAGCGCGTCTCCTCTCCAACTAATCGCTTCTTCCGATTTTCTCGTTATTATACATTCCTAATTGGCATATTGGTCAAGTGATCCCCACCCCAAGTCAAGGACAACTTCTTCTCTCTCACTGGTTCCCCATTTCCCGCCCAAAACCTCTTCACCAATCACAAGCCAGAACCGCTCGACCATTCAGCGTTCAGTATTTGTGCCAGAGTGCCCCACATAACTACTGTCGTTTGCTTTCAAAAATGGTGTTCTGCCTGAAAAAAAGACTGAAACTTGATTTTTTTGTCTATGTTACAAACTCAGTAGTTTTTCTTTGAAAACTCATGTTTGTAATGATTTATAATTGGTTAGAACTTGGGCTGATGACCACCATTTTGTATTTTTGGATATTAGATGAATATCATTGAAGAACACTGATTTTCACTTGGTAATAATTTTTCTGTGCTACGGCTGCCATTGAAACCAATTAAGTGCCACGTGACTACACTTAATTTGAAGTATACTTGACACTTGTTATACATACCAAGTTTCATAAGGCAATCGGTTACATACTTTCGAAAATAGACTGGCGGGGGGATCCGATTGAACCCCCTCCCCCCCCCCCCTTATGCCTTTTTGTAAATTTTTTCTTCACGAATACATTCTAGGGTTAAAGGGTAACCTAAATTAACCGGGCATACACAAGATTTGACAGCCAAGACATTTAAGGGTTATAACAATGACAGCTTTATTTCCATTTCATCTTGTCCGTCTACTTAGTCATCATTATTGAAAATATATAAATCTATGATTTTATATTGCAGAAAAAAAATAGTTTTTGCAACTTGTCATGTGTCACTATTAAAACTTGTTTAAAAAAATAGCTATTTTCAACATTCAATCAGAAACAAACTAATCACGGTGATTATCTAGTTTCAAGCAAATACTCAGATCTCTAGTAAAAGAATTATTATTATAATAAAGAAATAACTACAGTAAGCACATGCGTTCTTTTTTCGAAAGAAAACTATGAAGTATGCATTTTGGAGACAAAAAATTTACCTGAGTACATAAGAGTTTAGTTACTGAGAGGAATTTCGCTTTCAAACTGTTCTTTTTGTTATAAGAACAGTTATGTTTAACTTCAAGCACAGATAATGCTGCAATTAAGAAATTGGAAAGGTCACACATACGTACATACGCACGTACACATGCGCACAAGCATACGTGCACACGTTTGAATCCACTTAAACACACAAACACGCATATATATACGTACATATATGTGAACATGATATATACTTATATACATGTACGCGCATGAGCGTACGTGTATTCTCTCGCAAACAGACAGACACTCAGATAACCAACATAATTTATGTGTTGTTGCAGTTCTGTCTTCAGATTGAATGAACGTACGTACGCTACATGTATATTGTTCACACTTCCAAGGACAGCGTATAGAGAGTTTGCCAACATGCATGAATCGATTAATGGATTAATGTTGTACACATGGATTAATGAATTATTGGTGTACACATGAAAAATGTGTACACAATGATTCTAAAGAAAACATTTGTTAAGACTGTTTACAAACAACATACATTTTTCATGACAGGAGAAGAAAAAGAAAGTAAACACAAAGATATCTTAACTAGTTCTAAGCTGTCGTTTCACGCATAGCTACTCAGAGAAGCTTAGGAAGGATACTTCATGATCCGTCTACTTTTCACCTGCAACAGGGTTTTGCAAATTTGTTACATTCACCGACTTGATCGAATAGTTGATCAAGTTCGTTTTGATTTCATGAGAAGCCGACCGCTGGCCGCTCGATTGATCAAGTTAGACGATAGTAGCTTCACAGCTTTCGCAAAATTTTTGGTTGATCCCCGGTTGCCTTGTAGATGGAAAAGCGGCGTCAGCTGACTTGTAGTGCTGACCGCGTCCTTCGGGAAAATTTCTCAATTTAATCAAACTTGATTCCGTGTCGGTCTGTGAGTGCGTGCTCTGGGTTGCTGTTTTCTTTTCAATGTCATCTATAGAGGGAACAGCTCCGTCGTCTTCCTCGTCATCCGAGTTTTCCTTTTCCTGTATGTCTCCACTAGCTGCTTTTTCGTGGATTTCGTCCGTTGCTCTTTCCCTCCTAGAATTTCCAAAGAATCATGCGAATAGAAAATAATTAGTAGCTTACTGGAAATTATTGTAACAGTTCGCTACGTTGCGGCCGTATCGAACGGCCTTCATCATACAACTGCCGAGTTGTCACGTGACCCAATTGGATCACGCGACAATCGGCTTGAGACACCTTCGAGAGCGCGTTACCTTAAGCGTTACGCTTAATATACGTTACTCTTTTTGTACGTAAGGGAGTTAATTCTTTTCTATAATCATTCCCAACTAGATGAATTATTAAAAAATTTACCCTCAATCACGACAATTTTCTAAAAGACCTACTAGAGGGCGCCAATATAAAAGTTAATGAATTTCAGCCATTTACTACCTACCTGGTTTTAGGGTTTCTAGTCGTATAATCTTTATTACTCTTGGGTATCAGAAAATCCACTGGTTTTGCATTTTTAGGATTTTCAAAGCCTACAGTTTAACGTCCTCATCCGCGAAAACGCGAAGGTCTAACCGTTTACATGTGTTCTTCTCGGTTACTTATTAAAACTAAACAGACCCTGAGTGAAGACCTGATGGACATCGTAAATCGAACCCGGATCTGAGATGACGCCTCACCAACTAGGCTAACCAGATGGTGGTAAAGACTCTGGCAAGCGATGTATAGCTCATTGGAAGACGTGTTTCTCTTTAAGACATTATAATAGATAGTAAATAATACAACGTACCTTCGCACATACAAAAACCGTCCTATTACCAGACAAACTACAATTGCTACAACCAACACTGGAACAAGAATTGTTGTTGCTGTTGTGTATTCGTTCTCTCTGGCCAATGAGTGTGGAGGAGCTAATGTTGGTCCTGTTGTAAACGACGATGCTAACAATCAGCTGAATTGTGAAATTGTATACGTATACATTTCTGAGCAATAATTTACACCAGCTTAAACAAGGCTGGCGTCTCGCGGGGGAGAGGACAAACTTTTATTTTGTTCACATTAACAAGTCTGATAGAGTGTAGAAATAATTAGTAATAGTCGCCCAAAATTACGAAACTGACCCATCAAATATCTTTCAAAATAAACCCAGATTACGCAGAATTGCTATTTCAGCAAGCTTATTTTGCCACAAATTTCCCGGAGAAGCATGCCCCGATTCTCCTGGAGGCTCGCACCATCGGCTTTAGCTAAAATCTGCCTGGCAGTAGATATATATATATATATATGTAGCTTTAGCTGTTGCCAAAGAGAAATTTAAAACAAATCCAGGGAGTCAACGGCAATAGCACGTATTGGACAGTTGCATGAGTTGATCGAATTGACCCAAATGCCTCATTTTAACTCTAATGAAACCCCGTGGCTTTGCTTGTTGTCAGTTGTGAATGCCAGACGAGAATGTAATACCAACTGCAACCTTGTCTGACATGCACAGCTTTTGAAAGCAAAGTCAAAGGTGTAACAGTGTTTCATTAAAATGAAAACGGGACATTTTAGTCAAATACATCAGTTCCAACATGTACTAAATTGAACCTGTGATCTTGCAACTTGCAGTTCAAGCTCTAAACGAGACGGACTATAAATAACCACTTTTTGTACAGCTATGTACAGTAGATTTTAACTCACCGCAAACGCCGCACGACCTGGGGCACAATTTGTACATTATCTCTTGATCGCGACCGCAATAATTTCCTTTCTTACTCTCCTGCCACGACTTGCACAACCCAAGAATTGTTTCCCGCTCTTGGTCTTTACACTCTACGTAAAAATCGTTTAGCTATCAATAAATAAGGACTTTAGCCGTACTCAGCACGGAATTCTGAACATCCCTCAGCCCCCACTAGCCGTTATGAATTTCTAGTGACACTAACTTAGACACAAAAACTGAAAAATTGATTAAATCTTACCTTGGCAGAATTATCATTACAAGGGCAAAACGAATTCTGCTTTAAGGCTATAATAGGTTAATACTTGCTTTTTAATCCGACGATGCTAGCACTAACATCAATACACATTCAAATTCGATACATCTTTGGCTACAACTGTTGTATCGTTTTCTGTGTTCAGATTTGACAAGCTAACTAACGAAAAAGGTAAGCAGGGATTAGCTATCAGTGCAGAAAAAGAGTCTTTTGGCAAAACCTAACTAAAATACTAATCATTAGCTTGTGCCTGTATTGTTAACAAGTTTTATCAGGTTTCTTGAGTTTCCAAAATTTATTAATACTTAAAAAGGACAGCAAAATTTTATTTAGAACCATATGTTTTAGTTCTGCAACACCACACAGTCAATTTCTATAAAAGGTTAATTTGGAATATGAGCTGATAAGCGAGATTGAGTGAACCAATCAAAACGCTAGAAACGCAATATTTGAGAATGAAAATTTTAAATTTGTCATTAACGATAAAGAGCTTCTTAAAAAGTGTCCATCCTTAAGAAATTTGTAGTTTTTCATTAACAACGTTTAACACAAACAAGCTATAACAAAGAAAAGGCCGTTTACCTCTACAATCAGTTATTGATCTTGCTCCCAACATTGTCCGTGTAGAAAACTTTCCAGGACATGGATCGCACCAGCTCTTGCCCTCTCTACGTTGAAATGTGTCTTGAGGACAAAGTCTACACGTACTGTTCACCTTGTCATAGAAATAGCCTGGTGGACAGTTAACTGCAATGCAAAAGGAACATGGTACCTTCATTGATTTTTTTTCAAATACAATGAAAGAACCCTGTTGAAAGCCGGTGTTTCTTTTTGTTGCTTCTAAGTTGATTTCAGCGTTTGTTTGTCAAAAATGATCTTTTTCCAACTTAATCTTACTTCCAATCCAGGATTACGCAAAATATTGCAGCTATACATTTAAGCACAATGCAATGCGACCTTTACACCGCAGAAAGAAATCCACAGAAGATAACAGTTGGTAAAACTTTTCCTTAAACTAACAACACTGTTGGTGTCAAGTTTGAGACTTACAGATTCCCACTGTGCTCACAATTACGCAAAA